>JABUQX010050728.1:22500-27500 GCA_015478945.1 Trachelipus rathkii
TCAAACACATACGCGTTCATCTGCTAGGGCGCAGGTTTAATCCCAGCAGGGTGGGCTCAGTAAAAGAGGTATATTTAGAAGACTAAAAATTACTTATTCGTAGAACCAATGGTGACAATAGGCGTTTATAAGTTTTAAAACTGGTTACGTTATTGTTTATTATTGAGATTTTGTGTACAGCGATAAAATTAAGAATTAATTTTTTATGAATAACATATTTGGTATTAAGTAATAGGAGTGTGTGTTTATGTAATATATCGTGTAATAGGGATTGGTTGGGCAAAGACGAAGCGTAAATGGTTGCTTAAGATAGGAATGTAAAGTTTGGAAAGGACGTATGTGGAAAGTGAGGTTTATAGTATATATTTAGTCTTTTTATTATTATTATTATTATTATTATTATTATTATTATTATTATTATTATTATTATTATTATTATTATTATTATTATTATTATTATTATTATTATTTTTATATTTTATTATTATTATTAATTATATTAATTATTTATAACCTATTTATTAATTATTACGCTTCATTTTTATTTTTATTAGTCTAAATACTGGTGAAGTGTGCATGTGCTAAACAAAGTGATTTGTTTGTTGTAAACGATCGTGAAGTTATTTAGGTATTGTTGCAGTGCTACGATTATTATTGATTATTTATTATTTATTATTTAATTATTTATTATTATTATTATTATTATTATTATTATTTATTATTATTATTATTATTATTATTTATTGTTATTATTATTATTATTATTATTGTTATTATATTATTTTATTATTATTTATTATTATTATTATTATTATATTTATTAATTGTAATATATTATTATTATTAATTATTATTTATTAATTATTATTATTATATTATTATTATTATTATTATTATTATTATTATTATTATTATTATTACAATATTTATTACTGTATATATTCAAAAAGTATATATATTTAGCATGGGACCCTTTCTGTTTTAAGGACCTAGGGTGGAGACGACCTGGTGTGCAAACCTAGTGTGCGGACATAAGGTGAAGACGATTCAGAGTGAACGACCAAGTGGAAACTTGGTACGGAGACGACCCTGTGAGGAGACCCAGCGTGGACCCGGTGTGTAACCATTAGCTGTAAGTTTTTTTCTTGGCACCAGTGCGGTGCTTTTGTGAACGAAGCAGTTGGGCCGTTTGTTGGACGATTTGTGGACGATACGAAGTGTTTGAGGGTGCCACTGTAGCACTCACTACACTATATGAAGAGTTTGAGGGTGCCGCTGTAGAACTCACTACCATACCAGACTTTGAATGTGCCGTTGAGGCACTTACTCCATACCAGACTTTAAGGGTGCCGTTGTAGCACTCACTACCACACAATGAGTAACATTGGGAGTACTTTGGAGAGTACTGTTGTGAGAACCATTTACATCACTGGTCGATGTTGGAGACCAGTACGATTCGTCACTAAAAAAGTTACGTTACCAATCAGGTTCCTCAAGTATTTGTTCTTAAACTATAGTATTGTTAAGAGAGACATTTACTCTTATGTATATTTATTGAAACCAGTGTATAGCATTGAAGGTTGTTGATACCATTTTATATGTAATATTTATTCGTGTTTGTATATATTTATGACTTTGATTTGTGTATATTAATCATATTTGGGGTTATATATATATATATATATATATATATTTATATATATATATATTATATAGTAAACTATTATACTATATAGGGTATTTGTATTTTTACTATATATCTATAGAGATTTAACTATATAGAGTCTATATATTATCAATATAGAAATTACCTATATAGTATAAGTTAGATTAGTTAGTTTAGTTAGTTAGTTAGTTAGTTAGGTGTAGTGTAGTTAGGTTAGTTTAGAGTTAGTGTAAGTTGTTAGTTAGTTATGTTTAGTTTACGTTAGTTAGGGTTAGTTGAAGTTAGTATAGTTTAGTTTAGTCTATTATTAGTTAGTGTAGTTAGGTTAGTTAGGTAAGGGCGTAAATATATATATAATTTATTTACATATATATATATTATTATAATATATAGGTGTATTATAATTAGTATTTATATAGTATATTATTATATATAGTCATCTATTTATATCCTAATATAATAGCTATATATATACTATATATATGTATAATATATAAATACATATATATATATATATTATAATATAATATTATAATATATATTTATAATAATATTATATATATATATATATATTATTATATATATATAATATAATATATATATATATATAATATATATATATATACAGAGGTTTATATACAGATTATTTTGGGTATAATTATATTAATGAAAACCTCGTCTTTGTATTTTTCTGGACCTGTATTTTTGGAGACGTGAACCCTTGCATTAATCTGGTAGCACGGTCGCTCGAAAGTGTGGTGGTGTTGAACTCCGTCAAATAGTGGGTGTTTTGGGTCAGCACAACAATATATATATGGATTTATTATCGGATTCTGGTTATTAATTTATACGATTATATATACTCACTAATATACGTGCATATATATGTAGAATTTATATACTTATATGGTAATATATATTTTACTATAGAGTAATATATATATAATATTTACGATATATATCTATATAGATATATATTTATATATAATATATATATATATATATATATATATATATATATATATATATATATATATATATATATATATATATATATATTAATATATATATATATAAATAATATAATTATATATATAATATATGCATTATATTTATATATAATATAATATAATAATATATATATAACTATATATAACTATATTATTATATATAATATATATATAGTATTTATATATCATAGTATAGTATATATTTATATAATCAGGAGTAATATATTATCGGTATATAACATCTTATTATATATAATAGATATATATATATATAAGTAGTATACAAAACGGGGCTACCGATTTCGAGATCGGATTCGAATACTACTATATATATATAGTAATTATATATAATATTTTATTACTTATTATATAGTATAGTTTATACCATTATAACATAGGATATATATATATAAGTCTGTATAAAGATATCATTTCCTTTGATTATGTTTCACTATCTTTCATTTTTCTAATAATTAGTTTCTTAATTAAAAGGAAATTTTTATGGTGAATTTGCTTTTATTCTCCTTATTTTGTTTTCCATTACATTGGAATGTACTAGTGGAATAAGAGGATTTGAGATATGCAAAGATTAAAATTTGCATATTTAATTTTTTTTTTTTAAATTTAAAATAGTTTACTGTTATGCTTGCTTTTCAAACTTATGTCAGTGATCAAAATGTAAATTCTATTTTCTCTTTTGAATAAAATATTATTCTAATTTTCTTTCCTAGATTCTGGAAAATATAGTTCTATTTGAAAGGTGTATAATAATAATAATTATAATAATAATAATAATAATAATAATAATAATAATAATAATAATAATAATAATAATAATAATAATAATAATAATAATAATAATAATAATAATAATAATAATAATAATAATAATAATAATAATAATAATAAATATTTTTTTTAACTATAATATACAAAATTCACATTGGAAGGGGAAAATCATAAAATATGGCGATACCTTTGTAGGTTTCCTAATATTTCTTACTCTTTATTATTAAGGGTGTATTCAAATTTGATTTTTTTTTTTTTTCTTTTTTTTTTTTATATTGTTTTAATGCCTATTTTCAAGGCAGATATAATTCAATGATATAATCAAGCTTTATTTAATTTAGAACAATGTGCTTGAATATTATCAACAAAAACTTCAGAAATATAAAATAGTAACTTCATTATAAGTTTCATGTCTAAATTAAATATTAATTATAAATTAATAATAATATATAAATTAATAATAATAGGTAGGTATGTCGAATTGCTAGGTAGATTTGTCAGATTGAGTCACTAGAATCAAGGTTTTGAGAGGGTAGATTTCAATGTGTCTGGGAATAATTTTCGACATTCAGCAACTACTTGCAAAACATACTGCTTCTGCTCTTCATCTTTTGTTATGCTCGCATTGTAGTCTTGCATTAATTTGACACCCCTTTCGGCTGTGTCGTTTACAACCCTAAAACGTTTGACAATTCCCTGTCCTTTCAAGAAATCCAGGTCTTCATTCCAAACATCCGGATCGGAATGTAAGAAATGAGTTGAAATGTTGAACCTTTTGAAGAAGTTGAATGTTAGTGGTGTAATAAAGTAATCGACTTCTTTGTCCAAAAAAGAATGAGCTTCTCTCAAAGCGATTTTGGCTTTAACTATCCTATCGTCTTGTATCTGCTATGATTTCTTCCACATATTTCTTCAAAAGCTTTACTTAGCTCATACATCATCGATGCGATCATCAGATAAATATACATGCATCATCATCTACATATATCAATCAATCATCGATCGATCCAGCATGCATCGAATCAATCATCACTCATCATCATCATTTATCAATCGAGTCATCATCATCATCTCATCATATCATCATCATCATCATCATTCTCATCATCATCATCCATCTGAAATTGCAGATCGATCATCATCATCATCATCATCCATCATGACATCATCATGCTCTTTGCTCAAAAATACAATAGTCTTGCAGCCAAGTTTATTTTAATTTTTCTGTCTAAAGCAGTGGTTCTCAAAGTGGGCGATAACGCCCCCTTGTGGGCGCTGAGGGCTAGAGGGGGGTGGGCGCCGCGGCGCTAAGGGCCTAAAAAATAATAGGGGTTGTTGAAGTTGGAAAATGGGTTTAGGGGGGTGATGGCTTGATTTAACTAAATTTTACATCATATAGATCTCTCTAATGGATTTTAAATTTATCAAAAATTCACTGAAATTAAACCCTACTACTACACACCATCGATTTATTTAGTAATTTTAGTTCATATTTTTGCCGCTGTTTGATTGTAGATTTTTTGGAACACTGATAG
>JABUQX010050728.1:32500-34827 GCA_015478945.1 Trachelipus rathkii
GTCCACAGTCTAAACTACCAGAACTTCCAAGTTCTTTGAGGCCGCCTAGTAACCGTTGCTGATGTTGAGGTGTTCCCCAGACAATTTATTTGTTCAATGTTAAGCCAAGGATGTTTATAATGTCAACAGGAGAGACGACAGAAAACTGTCGAAAGAGATAGGAAAGTTAAGAAGGTATTTTGGAGAAGGAGATTTGGAAAAAGTTGGGTTTTTTAAAGAATTGGAATTTCTCAAAGTTACTTTCTATTCATTCAACGAGAATAAAACTCGGAAAGATTAAAGACGAGAGGCAATTCTAGAAGTAAAAGTGGGAGTAGAATTGATACGAGTTAAAGAATGAAGGGTCGAGTTATCGGAATACGAATGGATAGAGTTAGAGGTGCAGGTGAGAAGATCATTAATGAAAAGTAGGAATAAAGTAGGAGATAAGACAGAACCCTGAGGAACACCACTATTGACAGAAAAGAAGAAGAAGTCGCCCCGCCCCATCAACAACAGCCGATATTGAGCGATTTGAAGGAAAGCTAGATATAAGTAAGCAAAGAGAAGGAGGAAACCCAAAGGAGGGAGCTTGGAAGCAGTTGACGCGTGCCATATACCCGGTCAAATGCTTGGGATATGTCAAGCGCCACCACCAAGGTCTCCCAGTAAGTTCCTAAGGGCGGAAAAACATAAATCTGTTAGATAGGAATGTATATCGCCAGTAAACTTCGTGCAACGAGAGCCGTACTGGCGATCGGAATGAGTTTCCAGATGATCTAAGAAGTGAGTTGAGAAGGGTTTCAAAGATCTTAGATAGAATACAAGTGAGAACTACAGCGCGATAGTTAGAAGGATCAGAGCGGCTTCCTTTTTTCGGAATAGGTTGGACATGTGAGAGCTTCCAACACTGAGGGAGGGAAAGTGCTAGAATTGAGACATAGAGAATATAGTTGAGCGAGGGGCCGAAGAGACTAGCCTTTTCAGTTGGAGAATTAGCAACACAATGATCAGATCGAATAAGAGGAGGAAAGGCAGATTTACAGAAGTTGCTACAGATGAAAGATTTGTCAGTAGGAGAACCAAGGAGGTTAGCGCACTTTCCTTTGATGAAAGCCAGCTTTGCTCGCCGAAGAGTATCCCTGCAACGATTTCTAGCTGAATGAAAATTAGCGAGAGTGATAGGAGAACGAGAATTTTTCCACCCCCGATAGGCACTGTCTCTAGCCTGAATGGCCAGAGAACAAGCACGATCGAACCATGGATTATGAGGAAAGAAAAATTTAGTTTAGACGGAATGAATGAGGAAAGAAAAATTTAGTTTAGACGGAATGAATGAGGAAAGAAAAATTTAGCTGAAGAAGGAATGAACCTGCTCATCCCATCAACGATTTCAGCTCCCTCCTTATCTTTATACATCTTATCTTTATACATCCATCATTATTCCTTATTGAGGTAGCCAATTTGCTATCATCTGCAAACTTGGAAACCTTACATTTAAGTCCCTGGTCTAAATATTTTATACATGTATGAGGAACAGCCACTTGACCTAAGAAATCGTTACGGACCACAAACATGTCTCCTCATTTCCATTAATAAATACTTTTCATTTTCATTGATTAACTATTATTATTATTATTATTATTATTATTATTATTATTATTATTATTATTATTATTATTATTATTATTATTATTATTATTATTAATTGTTATTATTATTTTTATTATTTAATTATTATTAATTACTATTATAAATATTTTATTACTTATTATTTTTGATATTATTATTATTAATTATTATTATTATTATTATTATTATTATTATTATTATTATTATTATTATTATTATTATTATTATTATTATTATTATTATTATTATTATTATTATTATTATTATTAATTTATTATATTATTTTTATTATCATTATTATTATTATTATTATTATTATTATTATTATTAAGAGACTTAAGGAATCAAAAATTTTTATGCTAAAATAATTTCAGGAGGTTGAACCCCTGACCCCCTGTCTACAGCCTATATATTATATATATAATATATATATTTACATATGTTTTACATAGAACATATAATATTATTATATATATATATTATATATATATATATATATATATATATATATATATATATATATATATATATATATATATGTATATATAATATATATATAATATATGTATATATATAGAGAGAGAGAGAGAGAGAGAGAGAGAGAGATAATTTAAAAGTTTTTTTTCAATTAATCGTCATCGTCCATCGTCAAATCGTCAAAATTTGCTCTAATCGTCATCGTCATCGGCCAAATTTGCTCTAATCGTCATCGTCAA
>JABUQX010050729.1:0-32500 GCA_015478945.1 Trachelipus rathkii
TATATTTTATTAAATTTGTGAGTGATGACAAAGCATTTATTATACCTACACTATTTGCTATCTCCTATCTTAGGGTACATACATAACGATATTATACTATATATATATATAGCTCATACTATATTGATATTAATAATATATATTATATATATTATATTATTATATATATAATATATATATATATATATATTATATATTAATATTAATATTAATATTATTATCTATATATATATATATATCTATTATATATATATATATAATATATTATATATAGTAATATATATATAATAATTATAATATATATATATATATATATATATATAAATATTATATATAATATTATAAATAGTATAAATAATAAATACTTGCCCACTCAGTGAAATTACAAAAAAACTCGCTTAATATGAATAACCGAAAAATTTATTTTGGGCAAGCATCTCCGAGAAGTAAAAAGTTACGTTATTCCATCTAGTGTGCCTCGAATCAAGATAGCGTAAGTGGTGGAACCTTTAAGATTTTAATCTTTACGCGTTCGAGTATTATTTTTAGGAAATGATATTTTTGGTTATCTACACACATCATCCTAATTGTTTACTTTTTTCTATGTTACCTAATTTTCTTCATCAATTTACTCTGAGTACTAAGACTTTTTTTGTCCTGAGTGAACTTTGTTTTTTGTTTCCTCATAATATACGTATATATGTGACGTATTTTCGTATAAATTATACCTATAGAGATACGATCTCATCGGAAGGTGATCATATCGTGATGAGCCGGTGTTATTTACCACTCTATCGGTAGCGTCTACTAATCTATTATACTAGTGACGTCACCTATATATATATAATTGACGTATTTCTCGATTACCATTAAAAACGAGACCTAGATAACGTAATTAAAATCGGCATATATTTATCAGGGATGAACTATCAGTTAAGTCGAATTAATTATTATTATAATTGTGACGTTTATTTCTGTACAGATTATGAATAATAGTATATATATATATATATAACCTTATAGTTAGTTAAAATACTTGTTTACTAAATGATTTCAATAGTTTTAATTTTCACATTGCGTTATCGGTTTAGAGATTGGTAGACTATATTAAATTTTTATAAACCAATTATGTAGTTATAAAACGGTCCGATGAAACCATATTGAACTATTATTACGGGCTTAACGACGTTCTAAGCGTAAAAAAATGGATTCTAAACGCGTAAGTCATTTATTATTTAGGGCTTGTTATATACACGCTGAATAGTCACACATATTAAACTGAACGAGGACTAATTTCCAAAGTGATGAGAATAAAAGGTGATTCAATGAATGTAACAATAAATAATTTATATAATTTTTTTTTTTTTAATATTAATTCCTCAAAATACAAAATATATATTAATAATCAGTCAGTAAATAGGATAATTTGTACAAGGGAGTAACTAAACTTATAAAACAAAAAATTAATATAAATAAGATATATATATTTACATAACAAAAGAAAATGTTTATATTTAATGTGTAATACGAAATATGTGAAAAGAAATATATTAAAGATAATTAAGAAATTTAAGTGAACGAAAAATGTTATCAGATAAATATGCCAATATAGTAAGATTGAATATCTCTGATGTATTAGCTATTCTATTTTTAAAGACTTAGATTCCGTATAATATTTTTTTTTGGAGTTTTCTCAGTTTTTTCGTGTGTATATAATAAATATCGGACTGCTCTTAGGTAGACACATAATTTTAATTTTGCACCATCATACACCAACTTAAAGTGCATAGCAGTAACGTTATTTCGTGCCCGAGTGAACCGTAGGAGGGTAAACTTTAAATATTTTTTTTACGATATAAATTTTTTAAACTAAGTGTAGTCAAAAATGGCTCAAAAATAGATGTACTAGATTTAATTGAATAATTAAACTTAAAACTGTCTTTATAATTAATGTTTGTGTACATTACCTACGTATCACTCTCTAAAATATATCATTCTTATTATAAGTGAGAGAGCATGAACTTTAAGCGGAGTAGGAATATAATTTCATAAATAAAAAAATAATAATATATATATATATATATATATATATATATATACCTAACTACTATATAATAAACTTCAAATTATTATGATAAGTAAACTATATTATTATATTTTCATCTATATTGTATTTTTTTATAAGTGAGGGTATTTTCACATATCTACTTAAATTTTTAGTATTTCAAGAACATTTACTAGTATCTGTTAATTATGTATCTTTATTATCTCTTATTATATATATATATATATATTATATATATATATATATTATATATATACTAATATATATATATATATACTCAGTGAGAGTCTGCCAAACGTATACGAGAATGTATATAAATAAAAGTACGAATTTTTTATTAAATATATTAATCTTTTTCTATTTTATTATAATACTATTTAAAATAATTTTTGAGATATATATAATATATATATATATATTAATATATATAGTGTATAATATATATTCATATATTTCAACATATTATATAATATATAAACTTAGGAATACATTTAACTTTTTTAGTATCGAATTATAATATACTACATAATAACAATAAGTATAAAATAAAAAAACTACAAATTCATTAATAATAAAAGGCCTATACTAAATAATAATATATAATTTATTAAGGTTTTTAACTAAATATTAAAAAGATGATAAAGTATAAAATATACTTGCCCTCGAAAAAACTCGCTTAAGAAAAACGAAAATTTATTTTTGTCAACATCCTCCCGAGTAAGTTAAATGAGTTACGTTTATTTTGAGTCCCCTACCGATCTGAAGCGTAAGTTGGGGACCTATTATAGAATTTTTCTAATTAATTAGACATGATATTTATATTTAAATGAATTGATATTCGGGTATTTACAATAATATCAATTTAATTATTTATTTTTCTTGTTCTTAAATTTTTCCTAATTTTCTCATAACTTTATCCGTGAACTTTCGTTTTTTTTACCTCACAAATACGAATAGTGATCGTATTATCCTTAATTTAACTAAGACGATCCTCAGAGAGGGTAATTAATCGATTATATGACCGGGTTTATCCATATCTACGGCGTCTACTATAATATAAAATAATTAGGACGTTTCAAATTAAAATGTTTGTCGATAATAACTGCATCACAGAATCAAATTCAATTTTTGAAGTGTAGATGAACTATCGCTAAGACGTATTAACTTAATTTATTATAATAGTGATACTGTTTTATTCTGTAACGTTTATAGTTCAATATTATATATATAATAACTTAAAATTTTGAAATGAAAAAAAATATTTTAATTTAAATTTCAGAGGTCGACTTTTTGGAGTAGTCGACCTCTTTGATTTAGACGTTTCTAGAGTTAAAACGGTTCACGATGAATCACCGTCGACTCATTGAAGGGATACATTTTTCTTGAGCGTTCTCTTAACGACGTTTCTAAGCTTTTATAATAATGGATTCTAAACGCGTAAAGTTATTTATTTTCGCGGATTTTTACGCGCAGAAACGTCACTATATAGACGCTGTGACTGTTTCGAGAATACACTATCTGCTGTTGGTGTTCGTGCTCATATATTTTTTGAGTGTCCTTTTTTAATTCTATTTTAAAATAAAATTTTTTTATCGTAGAAAATGGAATTTAAGGGAGACTCTTAACTATATAATTCAAGAAAAAATTAAGTATACAATAAAGTGATACAGGGTAATAGATCATGATAAATAATCAGGTTAAGAATTTAAGAAAATTAAGAACGAAGAAAAAAATAAATTCCAAATGCATCTTATTATTAGGCAATTCTTAAAGACTTAGATTCCGTAATTATATTTTTTTTGGTTTCTCTTCTTCAAAAAAAACTCGCTTAAGGAACACAAAAATTTATTTTGCACCATCTCCCGAAAAGTAGAGAGTAACGTTGATTTCGTGCCCGAGTGAACCGTAGGAGGTACCTTTAATATTTTTTTTACGTTTAATTTTTAAGAACCAATGGTGTATTTCCTATAGGCAACGGGTATGGAGGTCGTGGGTAGTTTTTTATAATTAATTTGTGTTTTAGTTATGCTCTATAAACGAAATTATTTTTCATAGAGAACTGAATTTAAGGGAGACTAAATTAAAAAAAAATAATAAATCAAGCAAATATAAAAGACTAGTAGTTATAATATATATATATATATATCCTTAATATTCTTTCTTATATAAAAATAAGTATATATTACTCACCATCTCATTTACTAATTCTATCTAAATAACATTGAAGTTAATTATATCAAAGTGAGTATCAACTATTGAGACGCATTATATATATAGACATATGCCGAAAACATGCAATACCACCCTATATATAACTACTTTATGCTTATGGTGAATATAAGGTTATGACACAGTTTGAGGTTCATCTGACACTTGAAAAAACATCTCTGAAATATTATTTTTTGTGATTTCAATGTATATTTATATACTATTTCTACGAGATACTGTTAACTATACTACACGTTTTTATTCTTAATTTCATTAAAAAGATTATAGTACAATACTGGTGAAACTTGTCACCTTAATCAATTTTCTAACAAAATAGCCTATCGAACATGATTTGTCTATATAGAGTTAATATACTCTCATACCTTTATATTTTCTTTAATCTCACTTTTATAATAGACCGTGAGTCTGTTAATAATGAAAACGAACAAAAAAAAAAAATATCTATATGAGACCTTATACCTAATCTACTCTAATCCTTTCTTCATTATGAATCTCTGATTATATAGTTAGGGTATATTTCACATATCACTCATTATTATTCGTGTTTTATTCTTTTTCTACTATTTCAATTATTATTATATTATTCTGTTCCTTCTCGTTCTCATCTTATTATATGTCTCTTCTAAATTGGAAAACTCCATACTACCTTCTATTCTTACGACTGGTAAAGGCATTTTGGTGCTGTCTCTTTTGATTTCTTATTGGCAATGTATATGTTCAATGGAATGTGGGTATTCCCGATAGGTAGAGTAGAAAAGTTTGTCTGAGATTCAATCTTAACCCGAGGTAATGATACGATTCTTACTGTGGGTGTGGATGCTAGCTTTCGTGAGAGTCATTCTTTCAATTTCACCTAAGTTAGGGTCTATATCTTCTAGGGTTTATACAATTGAGCTTTTGCTCTTCTTATGATATAACGCGCAGAGCGTGACTATAGCTGCTACTCATACTAAATTTCTCCGACGTTCTTCTCGTGCTTATAATACTACATACTTATTCATCAGTGACACACTCAAAACCTCTCTCTCGATACGTGATCAACAATGTAATAACACGGCACATTTATTCGTGCATTATGAAATTTCCGTGAGTTTAGGCTGTTTATATTTATATTTCATATAGTCCGATTGACTTGGTATTATAATCTGTAACAAGATAAATAATTAAGTTAGTCGATCAAGAGTAATACTCATTCTTCCCTCTTTCCCTCATCTTAGATATTTCGCAGAACAGAGAAAATGTCTTTTTTTGTGATTTTCATATGAACGTGTCCCAAGTGTTTGGAGACGTCAGAGTGTTGTGAGTGTTAAGACTTTTTGATAGGTATAAACCATATGTGTGTGCGTGTGGATATATGAGCGTAAATTAGATATTCACATATTAGTGTCGGTATGTCAATTCGCGTCTTTCTCATCATCCTTCGAAAGGTCTAATTCAACTACATCACTCTCATAAATGAAATGAGTCAACCATCTCGAGTGATAAAGTGGTTGAAGATATTTTTTTATATTTATGAACGTTAGTACTCTTTTGTACTGTATATACGTGTAAACATAAAAACAACTGACTATGATAAGTATACTAGCATTAATATAATATACGTTTAACGATCTCCCTTAAATTCAGTTTTCATCGAGATGTGTTTCATAATATATACGCTTATATAGTGTGAGTCATCTCAATAAAATATATGGTTAAAAAAAAACTGCTATTGGCAACCTGTCTGTTTCTCATTTTATCATATATTAGCGAGTGCTTCAGCTATCTTTAGTTGGCAAATTCAGTATGACTCATTAATTTAATCTGAAAAACTGCGTGTAAGATAAAATTAAGAAGAAGAAAAAACCTATCGCACACAAACTCACGATTATCGCTGAATAACAGCTTTCTAGAACTCCAATTCTTTAACCAGACTATCTGAATACTTTCCGTAAGTTTTTTGGTGGAGTGTTATTCGTTCAAGGAAACTAATATACTAGAATCGCTCTTCAGAAAATAAAATTTAACAATTATATTTATATGTCAATCCCCTAATTTAAAAAATTTATCTATATGAAATTAAAATCATCTGAAGTATTGTAATAATACTCTCATATAGTGGGTGATCCTATATATTTATCGTCGTGTGGTTGAGATCAAGAGGGGCTGTAGATAGAATCTTTTTACATGCTTTCACGTGATTCTTGTATCCTTTCTATCTTCCTTCAGCGTTTTTCTGTGAATCTTTCGCTGTCTGGCGCACTCGAAACGATTCGATATAGAAGTATAATAAATTTTTTGTAAGTTTTACCCTCTTTATACATTTTCTAGATGGTGAGTATCCATCGTTGTTATTCTAACATTAGTTCGTATATTTACTCAGAGGGAGTTCAAATTACAATAAGATAATCTTAGATTAGCCTGTTGCTATAAATTGACGATTTTATTACGTTCGAATAATCACTTTAAAATATTTATAATAGAGGTAACTAAATGTGGACAGCTCTCTCTCTACACTATAGTTCTGTTCTTTCCTATCTCTACATATGTATGCGTTTATTTTGAGTTCACAACTATCGACTTTTCTTCGTCTATACTATTCTGCGCTAACGCACTTCTTCCAACTCCTAATGTTCAAATGTGCTCTCACACTCTTATTTCGTCTTCATCTGCCTCTTATATTATTAAAGCGATAGACTCGTCGATCTCATAACTTTATTTTATAATGAAGACGTTGATGGGGGCAGGCGGATGCGCTTTGTGCACGTAATTAAATGCTTCTTCATTGAAATTCTTAACTCAAGTGAGTGTATTTAGCGTGGAGCATTGTGTAACTTACACGTAGTTGCTCCATTGTGAGAGTGGACAGATATTAAATCTTTAAGATAATTGGTCATTCTTTTGCATCTAGAGTTTTATATACTGATTTTTTTTTGTCAAATTAGCATCTTCGAAAACACACAATCATAAAACTATGTGACTGCGTGTATGAATGTCACACTTTTTGGGTTGCTCTTTAAACAGATTTGAGATTTCTTTCTCCTAAAGAATTTGTCATTATGACACTATTGTAAACTCTATTGTTAAAAAAACAGTTAAATAGTTAATCCTAAATGAAACATGCAGTATTTATTATTTCAACCTGCTAGGTTCTTACAGTTTTTAATTATAACATTGGGCGGCAACACGTGGCAATAACCCAGGAATAATTGGAGATATCGTAAAACTAAAATCAGTTCTACGATAGTGGTTTTTAGGTATGGTGTTCTGGAGACCTTCAGAAATCTTAAACCCTTCATTCAACGTTTCAAGTTTTTATGGGTGGCTCCTAGTGAGATGAGAGTGGTTCTCCGTGGCAACTATCTCAGTTTGTTATTCGAGTATAGCTTTTACCAGATCGTGAGAGATAATACTCCACACTAAGATAGTATACCCACGACAACTCAATTTTTGCGTGATAAAAGGGTGATTGGAACAAAGATCAACTCATTCCCTGTTTGATGGCTTCTTTTCGCCCAAATAACTTCAAATTGAGAAATCGTGTCTCCTTTTAGATATATGTTTTTCCTCCCACGACCTCATAGACAAAAACAAAATACATAAGAAACAATTCACCAACTTCTAGCATGTCATCCTCCTCTTACCAGTTAGTTGATTTCATTATAACTAATATCTGGACTATAGATTGAATTGCATATCACGTAGACCATTCGATGTTTTTTTCTACGAATCTCACTTGTGACAATTTTCGACACAAGGTAATAGCTCAATACCTTTAGTGCGCGATTCACATACTCATTAGCTAGACCTTGAATAGTTGAGGGCGTATCGAGACACTCTCATAGGATGCTATATCTTCTGTGCCTTAGTTCCTTCATCACATTTCTTCTCACACTATCGACACACTTATAATAGTCTTTGTACCGACGATCGAGTTATAAATTTCCCAGATAGTGTAATACAATAACCGAATTATTTGGACTCTAAATAAAATTAATTTTGTTCCATTTTGTTTTTATGAAGAAATGTTTTTTGAGCTCTATGCTATATAATTCGTAAAATCTGGCAAAAAACATTATATGACCAGCCTCAACTAATTTATCACTTATCATTATTTATAATTCACATCATCTTTCTACTTTCTTCAGCTTTTTGTTTGATGAAATACCCTATTGTCTTTTTTCATTTATATTTATGGCATTTGAATACTTCCTCGGAAAACAAATTTCTATTGTAATAGTATAGAGTTATTGTACAAGATTTTAGGCAAATATTTAAAAAATAAATGCTGATATATTATTTTTTTATTTTTATTCAATTAATATTGATTTTTGAGACTTTGACTGCTTAGTTTTATAAATTTATTCAGCTTTAAAATAACTGATTTAATTTTTGCATATATATAATTATTGTCAATGTCATTAAGCATATAATATCTGAATTTTGAAAACTTTTTCTAATTTTTTATTCCTTAAATGTCATGGTAATTAATAAATTGTGTGAATCATTTATTTTTTTTCCATTTATTCCTATTTCATTTTAGACTTATAATTTAATAATTTATTATTATATCAAGTTTAGTGTTGCATAGATTATTGTAAACTTTTTCGTAATTTTTTATTGCATACTATAATTACAATGTAAGAATGATTTATTTTCGATTCACTCTTGACTCTAGAGTTAGTGTTTCTATAAGTGATAATTATTTAAACTTCACTTTACCTTCAGTTGGATTTATCTTTATTATTAATTACTTTGGTCCTGTAGAATACAGAAACAATTACAGATGTGATAATTATCTAAACAGAGGTAAATCGAATTCGAATCATGCTCAGTGTGAGCCGCTCTCATTATTTGTAATAATTTTGTACTCTCAATACTCCCAATTGATTATATTTAACTAGTAAAAAGGTGTTTCAGTTACGTTTTTCTCGAGAATGAATAAAACTGCCAAAATATATTGAAGAAAAAGCTATAATTATATATTATGTTATTTCATACACTCTCCATGATTCTTTGCCATCCAACTCTGTGATGCAGTTTTTTCTTTATGTAAAAATTCCTATTTATCTTAATATTACAGGCGTTTGCTTTTTTTTTTTGTTAAAATAAATGTTATAATACTCTTATTGTATATCACTGCACATTGGCTCACGATTACGGGTAACATTGTATATAAAATTTTTAGTTTTAATTTTCATTTAATCCTCTTTATTAAAAATAGAAGCTAATGCACGAACCGAACTCGAATCCATTCGTTCAGATCTAATTTTTGATGAAAACTTCAGTCTCGAAGTTGATCATTATCAAATTAATTTGATTTATATCAAGACGTGAAAACGATGTTCTTGCACATTTCACGTGAACGTTTTAACGGAAAAAAATTAACAATATTAAAGGCAAATTATAACAATTAATTATAAAGAACTCTTTGAAAATTAACGTGAAAAAAATTCTAAATTATGGGGATATCCTGGTCCCATCCTCTGTTTTCCTTGTGTCAAATGTAACTGGCAGCGAAATTAAGTTGTGAGTCTTATTGTCAATATACCATCAGCATTCTCGGGAAATGGAACAATAATTTGTCGTTCCCCTAGCGAGTTCGCCCCTTTGTGATCGATCAATCAGACATCAGCGCGATAAATCGACGAAATAACAGGATCTAAACTAACTGGAATTGTTCTAGTCTTTTTTTCCTCTCACAAATCCGATAATACCTGTAGTCAATGGTGCTCTGAAGATTGATTTTAAACGAAGATCGCACATAGATGGTCGAGACAAATAACATGTCTGGTTCAGGATATACTACCGGATCCCGTCGAATGCATTATTTCAAAGCGGCTTCGGATATCGTAAACCGCAAAGAAGTATCTGGAAACAGTGCAACTCTGGGAAGCATAATAATTTTTGAACTTTTCCTTGTTCTGGGGTGTCGTCGTTTCCTTCTAAAGAACACTTTGAAAATTTTAACGTAAAAAAATCTCAAGTGTTCCTTCCCCCTTACGCTCCGATCAGGGCACCAAATAACGTTACTTTCGACTTCTCGAGAGTTGGGGCAAAATAAATTTTTCGTTCCCTATCAAACGGAAATCGAATCTCGACAGCTCGCCGAATTGAATATCCAAACCCCAAGTATTTAACAGTAAAGGTGTTCAGCGTTTTCGAGAAAAACTGCCAAAAAATATTGAAGAAAAGCTAGGATATTTAGTTTCACCAGGCCTTTGCCACAAACGGAGCAAGTTTTTTGAAAATTCACGGATCCGTTCTTCCGTGTTGTGTAACTTCTTCACGTTTTCAAGACTTATCTCTCTCTCAGATTTCAAATAAATGCATTTAAACATACCTACTTCCACTATTATTTTTCTCATGCTAATAAAAATTGTTTATAAAAATTTTTCTTATAATATATTTTCATTTCCTCTTTTTTTATATCATACTTGTTATAGTCGCCACATCTTCGTGTCTAATTTTGATAACGTGAGTTGATCATATAAGATTTTTTGGTTAATAATCCAAACGAAACGTTCTGGAATAAAAATAATTATGTGGAAAATATAAACTTATTTAACGTGAGAGTCATTAGAGAACACTCTTTTGGCAAAAGATAACTTTAACTGTGCAGAAAAAATGTGTCCATCAGGAGTGTTCGCTCCTGTTTTAGTAGTTGTACACACCGAAATTATCGTCTCGTCAAACTGTTGTCACGGACCTATTCTACGTGCGCATTGTGCGACATTAAATACATTTGTCGTTCCCTAACACGCCGAGTTTTTCCTCTGAGAAATAACACAGAGATATAAACGAAAAGTTACGGATCTAGTCCTTCCGTACGCAAAAAGTAAGAAGGTCTCGCACGTTCTGTCGTTTACCCACAGAGTGAATGAAGATCGAAACTGTGTGCGGTGTTGTGCGTCTGTCACGATCCGTCAGATCCTTTTTTTTTCTATACGAGTGAGTGGTTTTCTCGGCTTCGGATATCGTTAACACTCAAAGTATCCATGGCATACGCATGCTACTAATTCACTCTACACAGTACTCTACGTTTCCGTGGAAGAGTGTTGTTACGAGGGCCTCTCTAAAGAACCTTTTGACAATATTTTATTTCACGACCAATCTTTCACAGTCTGTACATCTCTCCTCACACGACCTCGATATAAGGACGCTCGAGAGGAATTACCAAACAACTTAACAAGTAATTCTTCAGTCGCAAGCACTTATCGCTCTCGTAGATTGAGAGAGCCATTGATCAAATCATATATCTTCTTTCTCGTCAGAGTTCTTCTAAGTTCTGCAGTCTTTCTCTCTGTCTCATGTGAAGGAAGCTTCATAATACAAAATACAATTAAAGCTCTAGACCAACTGCTCATAGAGACACTATCTGGGACGATTAGATCACCTTTCCCTCCAAAGTGGGTCACGTCCACGTGTAGCCACGAGTTCATTTACGCGCAAGGTGGTATTGGAATGCCCAGATAACATAGAAAAATCTCGTAAACGTGCTTGTCGAGAGATCTGCCTTCACTGGAGTTTAGGTGACTCGTTCGAGCTATGTTATACTTGGAGACGACTTTCCGAGTTTCAACACTATTTTACACTCATTTACAAACGACACCAAAATACACTCTCTATACATCACACAACAAAGGTCCCACATACAACGCTGTCTTTATGGACATGCACTATTAGAAGCTCTTTGTCCTCATTCGCTATTTCCACAGCGGCTGATCTGGTGTTTCTTGTGTCAAGCGACACACTTCTCTAAATTTCAAGTGTCGAAATTCATCTCAAGAGACATGTTTTCGAACTCCTTACATTTCTGCACTTCAGTTAGCAGGGTCACTACTAATATTTGACAGTTACTTCGAGTTATAGCTTGACTGTAGTGTCACTGCGCGTGTATTACAATATCACATATTGTAGTGGTGCATGTATCTCTTACTTAAACTTAATCCAACGAATGTTCTTTCTTCAAGTGTACGCCAGGAAACGCAATAAATACATATACTAGCACAGACATGTTTCGTGTGTACACTCACAATCTCCGCAGTCCCCTTTTGTTTTCACTCTACTTTCGACAGTGAATGACACTTCGTCCACCAGCTTACAACAGCGAGTACACAGTTGTGAGATACGCTGTATGGTAAACGCATAGTAATTGAGTTAAATTCAAAATTGCGGTCGCCTAGCGTGATTCGTCGATATCTATGTAATCCACTCTTTATAAAGATGCTAGATTTGATATATCTCTTGAGCAAGATCTTCAATCTCTGCTATAATCGTTGTATATTTAAAATTATCGTACCAGATAATATATGTGACTATTCATTCTCTAATGTCAAACGTGTGCGTATTAACTAAATCGAATATAACTCACTTCTTAATTTATTTCGCTCTATTAAATAGACTGCTCTATCATTTCACATTAAGACAATTGTCATTGCATGAGCGACAATCGAACATCAAAAAACGCAACTCTCTCACGCTATTACTTCGGTGCAATACAATCAACAATTACCATGTGTCTTATAGTCTCACTATAAGAGAATGATAATTATGTTACATTATTAAGTAATATTCACAAGAACAATTCTTAGCCTATAACACTACTCTTACACTCTACAGCTTTGTTTCAATAAGTCGTATATCACATATTTTCCATATAAGAGATAAACCTGAAATAGCTAAATTACATAGAGTCTTTATTACGAGCACAATACAATAACTTCGTTTAATTATATCTTCCGCTTATTTTTAAACAACTGAGGCACAGTAATTATGTAAATTATATTCCATCTATCGAGACTCCTATAAGATATAATTTCTTTCTTTTATACATTCTTCATATATCATTATGTTATAATTATTTTACTGGTCGAGAGTATTCCGTATCAGATAAACCATAAAAATATAATCAATCTTACGGCGTGTATACTCAACAATCTTGCACTCATCTATAATATATCACTTGTACCTCCAAAACACAACACATTATTTCATAGACTATACAACGCTAATTCGATAGTACTTATTACGCTTTTGGAAATACTACAATAGATGCTATCCAATCAAAATCTTCACTCATGACAGGACTTATTTTGGTTCCGAACTATCACCAACAATATCATCAAAGTGATTAGTGGAACTGCACAACTAATCGGTAAGTGCCCTTTCCAATTCCCTCGTCAATCCTATTAGTAGTGTATACTATTCCAATATAATCTCTCGCTTTTTAGTCATTACCCCTCGGCGCTCTTGGACAATATATAATCCGAAATAAGCACTAACTAAGTAGCGGAAGAGCAACTCTCTCGCCATATATAACCTCCTAGGAGACACTATAATGTGTGAGTGTATTTCCTCGGGGATACAAAAATTACTAAAAAATCGATTATAATAAAATATATGAGAATTATATCAATAGGGCTCGAGTTTAATGGTAGAGTTCTAACGCAGTTATGGTGCTCTTTCCTCATCATCTAGTCTTTATAACTATATCGGGGCTACCCATGTTGACGTGAGTGTGTATTCCCTGTGGGACCGAGTGTTCTATCCAACATTTTCTGAGACGAAATTACAAAATATCTATATATATAGTTCTCTGATAATTTAGAGCGCTAAGGTGTCTGATGCTGACACATTCAGATATTATCACACTCGCCGTGTGCACTCAATTAGCTTCAGTCTTTTAATATAGCAATCACTCGTAAATCTTCATCGTCTCTCTTTCCATGCGTATTCAAGAAAATGTAATTCTTCTCTCTAATCCAGATAATAAAAATATATTCACATATTTATATCGAAATTTATTTCTCTAGATGTGCTTGTACAATCTTCATAGAATCGTTCACTCCTTAGAGTAGTAGATCTCAACTATTTTAAAGATAAACCGTGTGTGCACTTCTCATACTTGAACATCTCTGCACTATTTCACAGTTATATTAACGCATGTGGTCAAATTTTTTTAATTTATCCTGTATAGCGAATTTTTTCTCTTAGATAATAACATTACATCATGGTAACTCGCTTTCCAACTTATCTCGAGCATAATTCCTCTTGAGATAGATTTTAGATACTTAGTGTTATATACACTCTATATATAATATATATACTTCGCATAAGATGAGTCCCGTGATCTTGTCTAATGGAGAATACTACACTTCATTACGCTATATATTCAGGGGGTATAAGTTACAGTACGAGATCCCTGAGAGTGAGTTATGCTTACTCCCGGACAATTTTCATAATAAATATTTCTTTTCATCGTAAAAGACAATACGAACACGTAAAGTTATGTGTTTCTATTCATCTATTTCGGATAGTCCTTTGTGTTAAGTAGTTGATGTGTATCACTTTCGACCCATCTCATAAACCGTTCCATCAATTGTCACATTAAATAATTGGTCTTTCGTGAGAAACATGTGAGAGATGGTATTCGTCTACTCCTCACGTACAATTATCTTCAAAACCAGAAATAAACATAAAAATTAACGGAAATTTAGGTCGTAAACTAGCATGCCTCCTTACAGTAGAGTCATTAGTAAACTAATTGATGGCACAATTCTGAAAATTCTCAGCATCCTAATATTGTTATCGACACTATTCTTTTCCATTTTTAACTCTTATTTTTAATGGACCGTGACATGGGTACTTTTGTGAAAACTCTCACACGAAGGAGCGTGATTACGGTGCGTCTCAACGAACTCCCTCCGTATCTAAGTCGTTTGTGCGATGTATTGTCATCTCATGACAGCTTTGGCACACCTGCTAGTTAGTTGATTCTCTCTTTAATAAAATATATCTACATAGTTGGTTTAGTGCTTCATCTAGGTAGAATTTAGCATATTTTCGAGGAGAGACTACTCTTAGTATAAGTTTAATAAATGACACCATCTTATTATTTGATAACAGGCTATAAATAATCTCTTTAGGTCTATGTATTTGAGTTTAGACCTTATATGATGGACAAGTGATTTGCTACATTAGAGAAGTGAGCTGTGATGATCTCAGAATCTCTATTTATCATGTGAATAACAATCAATTATATATAGTAACTTTTGAAATCACCTTTAGAGTAATAAGATCACAGCACACTCATTTGTAATTTCTTAACTAATATATATAAAGTGAAAGAAATTTATGGCCCATAGTGATCTTATTGTTATATAATATCTTATTATTCAATATAAGATATAGTATAAAACTCTATTTTCTCTTTATAGTGTAAAAGAATTTTAAGAATTAAATCACACAAAAAAATTGAAGCCTAGATAAGCAAATTGTGATAATACGAATATATGACATTTAGAGACTTTCAGATGACTGAATTAAAATTGTAGAATCTGACACATTGAGTGAGCCTCCAAGATCGAAATGAGCAAAGTGATTAGAGATCAGAATGAGTTATAATTTTATTAATTCTTTGAGTTATTTTTTAGAGTCTTCTCTGCTAAGAGTATAAAATATTTCATTGCATTCTCTGAGTGCGTAGTGTATAATTCACATATTAAAACCCTCAGGAGCGAAATTGAATATGAAAGTGAGTTAACCTATATCGAGACTTATCGCTTCGGCTATAGTCTTAACTCATTATCTCATTATACGGATATCTAGATTACTCATTATTTAAGAGCTTACCATGTTTGAGCTCTATAATAATTTATTATTATAATATATTACATAAACTTAGTGTTAGATATCACCTTGCAGCTCATCACCTTATACCTCACGTATAAGGGAATATATTTTCCTTTATACAATAATGGTTAATTTTTTTTAACTGTGTGTTGTGTTGAGACATAATATTTTAACTAGAGAGATATATATAACAAACCTATCGGAAATAACGAGAGGAGAGAGTTGCAATTGTCGAGTAGAGGTTCCTCATACGATACATCAAAATCATACCATACTTATTTCATATCTAATTTTTCATTGGAGTAAGAGCTAACCCTCTCTGTTCCATTTTTAGCTTAGCATGATATCAAAAATTTTAGCTAACTATACGCTAGTGCTAAATGTTTACTAACAAATCATCACTCTCTACGGGAAGTCATCACTTCCAATCATGTCTAATCTAACTTTATCACTAGATCTTAGATCCATAAGGTAAGGAATCTTCACCGTTTCCATATATAGTGAAATAATACATGATAAATCACATTAGCGGCAACACGTTGGTACATATTATACCTAAGATGATAATAATTTGAGATATGGGAGAGTAAAAATTCAGTCGTAGGTCCAAGGTTACTCCCATAATTTATAATAAGGTGGTATATTAATTTGGAGGGTTTCTAGGGACATAAGATTTCAATATTTCATAGTGAGGATAAATAAATAAATACCCTAAATCAGTCCTTTGCGTAAAGTGATGGAACAAAAAACGTTCCGCTTTTAATTATTAGGCTTTATGCAATATAACTTAAAATTGATATTGTTATTCCCTATTTAGAAATTTTTTCCACCAGCAAATAAAAATATAACGGAGGAATCACAATTAACTAGCATGCCTCCTAACAGTAGGTCATAACTAATTGAATAGATTGAAATTGCATTACGTATGACCATTATTTTTTCTACGAATTTTTAAAATTCACAATGTATCGTTTCCTTTAGTGCGATTTTTTTATGCGTTTTGGCAAATTTGATCTTCTTGTTCCTTTTACTTACAAAGAATCTAGACCCGAGATTCACATACAGCGGAAGAGGCCAGAATATTGACAGGCTTTTATTTCAAAGTACTGACCCAGCTTAATAGATAGACTCGAAGGTTAAGGTTTATGTATTAAAAAGAAACATTTTTAGAAAATAATAATCATCAATAAATATCTTTTAATCATATACGTATAATTATATTCTTTATATAATAAAATGTGTTATTTAATAAACGAATTAATAATATTTTTTTTATATTCACAGTATATATTGAATTAGTGATTTTGATATTCACAACTCTTAACTGAGACTTATCTCGGCTATTACGGTATATAGTAATACTAACTCATTCTTTGTTAATAGAGCGAATAATATTACAAATTTAAGTATATAGAAATGTGCTGTTAAGTGGGTATTCTATAGGGGTACGTATACCACGGAAAACCGAGATCGTATTGGTATTGTCCTGCAATTAATGATGAGAAATTGGAGTAAAAGACCATTGTGTTATAAGCGAAAAGATAAATGCACTTTGAGCTGCCTTGATGGAGTGAATGGACTGCTGATCGAATGACATATGAATTTTGATGAAAGGGAATAGGATCGATACAAGAAAGATTACTGTCACTCTTCCAAAGATTGCAGTTAATTGAAACAACCATTGTTTTCAAATGGCATCACCTCAAAGTAATGTAATTATTATTATATAAAAGGATTGGTTTGGCTATTATTATTAGTTATTTATAAAACATAACATAAGAAATTAATTTATAAGTATTGATTTATATATATATATATTAATATATATTATATAATAATTATTATATAACTACTTAGGACTTTTAATCTATATTATCTTAATAAAATCAAATAGTCACAATTAAAGAAAAACAGGTTACGCGTACTAATATCATCCTTCTATATTAGTAAACTAATGGTAATGGCAGTTAATATATAATATACTATAATAGTAAATATTATATTATATATATCAATACTTAAACAATAAGAAAACCTTATAATCTAGCTATATTAACTAAGAATAATAGTATAAGTTTATTATTTGATTCATCAACATAAAAATTTATTATATCATATAAGTTAATCGCACTGGAATAAATGAGTTTTCTGTTGACGCTCATTATTTACATTATACTCTTGTATTGACGTAAAAAGGTTAAAAAGTACTTTGTAGGAGAGCTATCATTTATAATTAATTGCTTATGTCCACCCTAATAAGTTATTATTAATCATAACTTAACTACCAATTATATAAATATGAATACAATATAAATTATTGGTATTAATAATAGTAAATAATTCAATAATAATATTCAAGGTAATAATAGTATGAATTTAAATATCATAAAGTAATAATTGACTATATATAAATATTTATTAATTTGAATTTATAAGTATATTAATAAGTATAGATTTAAATAGTCAACTGATAATCTAGCATAATTAGTCAAGACATATTATACAGCACCTCTATTAAAATATTAATTATATATATTTAAATTAATATAGTAATTATATATATGAATATATATAATTTAATCATCTATATACTTCATGAGTTTGTTTATAAAAGAATAATAATTATTTAATATATACAAATTTTTTTTCCCTATAATATTTCATAATTAAGTTTTATAACTAAGAAAATTATATATAGAAATAATCTTTAATATCATTAAATTTATTATAAATATATTTTTTATATATTTATAAATAAAGTATTATTTGTTTATTCAGGAACTATATACAGTATATATCCAATGATATCTCTATATATATATATCAGATTAATTAAATATGATATATCTCGGTTATTGATATGCTTAAGATATATTGGATTTATGAATTATGGTACTGATTTAAATATAGGTAAAATTTAATTTTTTTATGATGATCTTCATATAATATATAACATAACTGCTCCATCAGCTAGATGTAGTATTGATGTATTGAACGGGGACATAATCAAGTATAACCATGTAATAAATTGATAATTCAGTTTCATTATTTGTAAAAAACTCTATAAATTTATATAATATTATTTTATAGGATATAAATATAATTAACATTATCATAAACCCCCCACTACTTTAATTACAATTCACTAAGTGTTAATACCTAATAGGATAGTCTAATCAACGACTTTCTTTAAAACTATATTATTTTATAAAATACGGATTCACTACTTAAATAACACTATCAAGTATAATATCCCTCTACTTGACATTGCCTATACTTAATTTTTGACCTTAATATCCAAAACGTCTAGTTGAGATATTATAGAAAATATTAGAATAATACTACTCTTGATAAGTTAAATTAACACATCATATAGTTAATACCTTTTAATATAATGGGATTGAATATACCCTAGTGAAGACATCTAACCGGCGGTAACTAATTAAGTAATAAAAAAAAACATTGAGATGTAATATGTTATTAATTAAGATTTTTAAGTTTTTAGAAGTAGGGAAATTTTTTTCTCTGTTTATTTGGCTGATATTAATTCTTATATTATATTTAATAAAGAACAGGACTTTCAGGAATTATGTTATTATATTAGTACTATATTATTAATATAATAAGAGTTCTATGCATGTATTATTCAATAATTTTCAAGAAAATCAGCTGATATATATCTACATTGAAATAATTATAATTATTAGTATTATGAGCAAGTACGATTATAGTATGTTAATAATTGAGGAAGAACTACTCAATGTATTCATAAAATATGGGTGGTAACTATAACAAAGGTCTTGACTGGTTCCGATTCATGACACCGGTTCCGCTATTTTTTTTTACCCGCTCCATTATAGATTCGTGAATTACATTATACTCCTACAATATGTTATGAGGGCTATGATTAAGTAACCCAATTATTTATTATTAAACAACCAATAATTTAAATCTTCCCTGAACCTTTTTTTGGTAACTACTCTGAATTTATTATACGCTGTTTTGTCTTCAAGAGGATCACGGTCAGATTATCCCCAATCCGGAGGACTTTATCGGTTTATCCTAATTATGATAGGTAGCTTGTTTAAAGTTTGTTGTTCGAGACTAAGCACTTTCATATGAAAAATGATAACGCAATTTTTAGAGAGTTACAGCCGACAAATTGTCACGCTCAATGCTTCGGCATTTTAGGTATAGCGATCCTCCACTTTTTGAGGCTTGACTAAACTGGAAAATTTTCCACTAATATCAAGTATGCATTAGATTTTGCACGTTTGAATACGTCAAACTAGGTTTTTATTAAAGTCGGTAGAACCGGAAATTATAAGGTCTGGAAGAACCCGGGGATTCCGACCTTCCTGAGAGAGTTTTTCTTGAAGTCAAACAAATGTTTTTATCCTCTATCAAGGGGAGAGACTTACCATAATTTTATAGGGGTTTTTTTTGAATATCCCAGATAGGGCTATTCTTAAATAGTTGCCAAAACTAAAACTTTTTTAAAGTAGAAACTTTATCTTGGTGAGTGGAGGACCAAGAGTCGATAACGGCATTTGATACAATGTCGGTTCGAGGATATCAGAGCTAGATTTCATAGATGTACACCAAATTGCAGTAAACTACATAGCACCCTCCGGGAAATGGTTAACTCCTCATTAAAAAAAAAAGAAAATGAAAAATGGAATAATAATTATAAAAAACAGGGGAAAGAAGAAAAAGGACAGTAGAGATGAAATGTGGGAAGGTAAAGAAGAAAAAAAAAAAGGGCAAGGGGATAAACAACCCGAAACGTAAAGGAGAGGTAGAAAATGATTTTTAACAAGAATCTGATGTGGTACTATAGGGATCATAACTCATGCTTTTACTATATTTTTTGCCATTGTAACTGATTGAAATATATCGCATCTCTGAAAGATGAGTGCTTATGGAGCGGTGCTGTTGGATTCAGAGTTCATCTTGAGTGATGACCTATAGTTTCTGGGAGGATAAATCCATTTTATATTAATGTACCACATTTTATATTTATTATCTTATGTTGTAATCACTAATTGGAAGAGTATTAATAAATTAGTTCTTGTTACTCTTTTGTCATGGTTATAATCGTCCAATCATAGCAAAATGCATATGTATAAAAATACAGTAATTTTGGGATTGGTGGATTTTCCGCAGATGTCAATTGCAACAAGACTTTAGCCATATCATTTTTATTATAAAACTAAAAAACGTTAACCACATCATATAAAAAATTGTGTGTCCCCTAAACACACACTTCTCGAAAACAGTATCTACAGCCCCTGGTACTTTTTTTCTTTTTTTTTAAAGTTTCATTTTAATTTATACTGTGTGTTTAATTTTATTAATTTCATAGATTTTTATTTATCATTTTTTAGTTGTGTATTTCTTTTTCGTTATTTGTGTTAATATTATTTTTTTTTTATATATATTCATAAGCATATTTTGAGAATTTTAGTTGATATAAATTATATGTAAATATAATCACACAATATGGGTACAATAATATAATTTATTATTTATTATAGAAAATATCTCTTATATAGTTTTCTATGTAACAATTGCTTTTTGTGACTGCAAAATTTCCTTTAGACTACTTTTTTACTCTTTCCAATGCATATGAAAAATGTTTATATATAAATTTAATAATGATAATATTTATCTTTATTTTATAATTGGGATATATATTTCTTATTATTTTATATAAATTTTTTTGATTACTAAATGATTAAGAGCCTCTTTATTCTATTCACAATTTATTTGTAATCTCACTTTCACTCTCTGGAAGATGGTTTAACTAACTCTTATTGACTCATATGCGGTGATGCTGCTACTATAATTCTAATTATTTCTTATGACTGAATTCGTTCTACTAAACATATATCTCTTTATTATCCATACCATACTCAGTGGTAATATATGTGCCGCGTCATTAAATAGCTATTTAGTCTACGAGTATATTATACACTTGACGGACGGAGGGTGCATACATAGTACGTACCACTTGCACATAAACTTCTAACCCCTACTCGAGTCTCATCAGCCAATACATCCACATTAAATCATATATATTTAATATATATATATACCCCTTACATATTATAATATATAAAACTTCCATACAGTCTACTATTATGTCTATATGATAATTGAATCTCTAATTTGATCTCTATTGTTCTAATTGCAGTATCCTAAATTTTACTTATACCTACTATACTAGTATATAATATCTAATATTTCTATATTCTTCAAATAACTATTTTAAAATATATTTAGTGTTATTGTCAAGTGTGAACCATTTTATTGTAGATTTTTAGTACCAATATCATAGTCAGTCTTCCTATTTCGAAATATGAAATACATGATAACGTTAATTAAATTAAAAAATATATTGATTTAGATAACTTATATTAATACGTAATAAAAAGCAATATATTATTAATAATAGTTACTAATTAAATAATACAGTATATTTAATATAACTAATATTATGATAGTAACAGCCAGGAGATTAATAGTCCATCATTTAATATAATAATCGATGTATATTTGCTGCTAATGGATACACTTTTTATTATTAAATCATTATTAGCATTTTCATAACATTTTTATTTGTAAGATGATAACCTATCTACTCTCACACACATTCTCATTTGCACTCTATGCACTGCCTATTAGATCTATTGTATCTATATGATTATATATCGAATTCATTTAAATTGGAAAATGTTTAAATGTATAATATTAAATTGAATAAATCATAATCAAAATAATATCTTTATTTTATAGGCTCTTTCCTAATTAGGTAATAAAACTATCTAGTTTTAACACATGAAGAGATCGTATGTTGCTCTTTAAGAGTTATTTTATGTCTTTCTACACATCTTTAATTTTGAAAGCATACTCGTTTAAATTTGAAAGGTTAAATAATTTTACTTGTTCATAATCATTCTTACCCTGGCAGTAGAGCTAGATATACTACTTTTCCCCCCATAAATCAACATACACCTGATATACACCTTATAATTTTTCTTTACAATCTTAAAGTACTATATACTATATATATAATTATTATACACTATAGTAAGACTGTGATACTTCTTCAATTCATCCCACCGACCCTACATAATGCCCCCTAAAGTCTTGTAATTATATAGGTGGACTTTCAAACGTACACCTAACGGCTGTAAGTGATTATGCTCTACTTCACAATGTTGATACAGGAGGGAAGTACTTGAGTCACAACCAAACCCTATCTTCACAAATTGTATAAATCTAAAATTATCACAATTGAATCGCTCAATCGTCTTTGAGTGTTAGTACAATCACTTGATTAAAAAGACTGTAATTCCTTTTAATTTTCCTCTCGAATCTTTGTTCTCTCACTCTAAACCACTTTCGTTTTACCTAAACCTAGATATCGAGTCCTCTATATCTCGAATTTAAACTATAGAATACACGCTTGACCTTGAGTGACTCTTCAACCTACTACTTAGGTCACGATAAATATCAATAACCTCCATCTACACTGAGTTGAGGTAAAAGTCAGTTCTCATATTAGTAACTGACTAAAACCACACTTTATAGTGATACTAAGTTTAATTCAGATAGTAACCACTTCACTGCTAATCAGCATAATCAGTAAATCCAACTTAAATATTAGGGCCGCCTTATCCTTATGCCCCTTACCATTCATGACTTCTAGTATCTTAATTCGTGCTTAAATTAGTCGTCGCACTACTATAAGGAGGATCCTTTGCTGTCGATTGCCAATCGTCTATCTTTGCCCTATGTTGTTGAGTTTGTGAAAAACCTGGTTTGATTCGGACACTTCCAGCGTCTCTAAAAAAGTAGGTGCATGAGCAGCTGTGTTGACTCATGTAGAGTCATTATTATTGTATGAGAATCTCTAACATAGCGCGTGATTAAATAGTATATATAGTATGGAGATATCTTTTGTTTATATAGACAGCCATTTTCCTTTTTTCTTTACTATATAGCACAAATCCAATGGTTTATATTTGGCCTCGTCCCCTCAATTCTGTAGGATATTTAGTCAGCTATGAAAGATGATTTTGTAGGTCCAAGTCTATTTGAGAGAAGTTAAGAGATAAATCATGACTTGAATATTTCTAATTGATTGTCACTACTCAGCGCCGTATGTATTCTGAATTACAGTATATGGTCGAACAGAGGATATAAGATAGTGGGTTTCAGTAGTCAACTCAGACTAAGTGCGGCATCGCTAAGCTACCACACTCATAGCCAAAATGGCCGAATCTATATGACTTGTTGACTCCCTTCTTAGTGTTTACGCTACCCCGAGTGGCTATTGAAGATACCTGCAGATAGCTAAAATTATTGAAATTTCTCTTTTTAAATGCCTAGAACATTAATCCATAATGATAGGGATTCACAGAGTGAAAGCACCAATAATAGTAATCGATAATCGCGAGTATCCTTTTATAGCTATAAATTTTCCCTTCTTGATTAAGTCAAATACGCACCGTATTGTCGGATATTCTTTGAGATTGAGTGTATGGTTTTTTGTTATTTTAGTTCTCGTTGAATTACTCTGTTTGGATTATGAGCCATGGAATGTGTGGATTTTTTTTACTCATTGAATATCATTATGAGAGACTAAATGAGTTTTAATATCTGCGAGATGCCTTTGTTCAGTAATTTTATTATATCTATAAACTAAAATATCCTCATGGGCTTTTAAACATAGTAGAGCAGCCTCTGAGATGACTGGAGGAGAGACTTGTTCTATAGATCTTTCTGTGGAAGTAATTAGGCTGCTGTGGAGTCTAAAATAGAAACTCGGCAACCTTACCACGCACACTTGTCGTATTCGGGTGTTTATTAGCGTCGTCTTCTATCGACTATATCAAATTGCAAATATTGTGTGTCACATCATTAGGGGTATCCAGTGGGTGGTTCCATCTAGTTGTGCGTATCTTGGGACTCTGGTGTCCGTTGTGGCTTATTGGGCATTAGATCCCTCTATTGCGATATGTGATCATCTACTTTGTGCAAGTTGTTGATGGGTAGTAGCAATTCGTTGTCCAACGAGTGATCAAACAACCATTTTCTGATTTTAGATAGAGTTTTCCTTAAAGAGGATATTTGGGCGCGACTTATATATGTGGAGTTGATCACTGTGCTTCGTTGTGTTCTAATCCTAATAAACTATTAACGATTTATTCTTTTTTAATGTTTCTTCTCACCCTGTTTGAGGGAAAACGTTCCGCTCTTCTGCATAGATCTTTTTAGCAGACTTTATAAAACTAAATAAGTTTCGCGATTTTTTACTATTTATCAACCTCTTAATCGCTACCTTCTACGTTCCTCAAACTATTATATACCATTAGAGATCATAATTAAAACACAATTTTCATATTCCACAGCACAATGCATCCTTTTATTTCCTCATCGCTCTCACTTTGCTCTCTTCTGATTGCATAAGCCTGCATATGCTAACTTCATAGAGGAATTCTAATTGGCAATTAACATACATGTAAATATTTCATCTACTATAGGATCCCCTGTATATAGGCGAGGCAATTTCTTACGAAATCCCAATGCGCTGCATAATTTTTCTTTGTAGTAAAATATGTTAAACGAACGCGAGCTCCTCTATCTTATTACTTTTCTTCGTATTCGTTTTCCTTTCACAATACACTTTTGTTCTGTCATCAACTACAAAAAAATTATTTATTGGATTGCGCGCTCTTATGTGTCACCGTGTTTTTAAATCATTCTTGTTTTACTAAATGCGTTTCTTCTCTTTTACTAGCTTAATTTAATGTATTAAATTTACATTTTTACATTTACCTTATAAATAATCAGCAGTATTTTATTTGATCAATCCTCTTGTTACCAAACTATTAAATTCAAAACATGTATCCGAGCGTTATGCTCACTCCTCCTCTACATTTCCCCTGAGCACACAGCAAATATTCCCCAAATGATATTTAGCTTTGTTCTCTATTGAACATTGATTATCAGCACTCAATTGCATTCGTATATATGATTCAAGCTCCATTCTATTATCTTTTTGTACCCTATATCTCTAGTAAACAAAAACTAGTTATTTATTTGGTTTGTTTTGATGGTCCTTTTATCAGCGATTATTCGTAGAGTCATTTTTATGAGTAAAAAGATTATTTCCTAGTTTTTTGAGTTTATTGGCATATACTTAAAAAATTCTTACTCATTTTCATATCACCTGTATTGATTTATTGACGCTACTACTCTTAATCTGCACGTTAGATCACGCCTAAATGATGACTAAAGATGGTGTAAAGTAAGAGATCCTCGAATATGACCTCTCACCAAAGTCCAGCCTCCCTGCGCAATAAGACCATTGCTTCGGCTTCAAGCTTTATTGCTGCGTGACCTATTACCTGTAATACTAAGTTGATTCAAGTCATCAGTTGTTTATAGTCACATATATCACTATTTAACTTTTATTTTTTTTGTTTTGTTTCTTTAAAACTTTTCTTTTTCTGACAGAAATATTTATTTATTTTTGCTTATTCCTAGCTTTAAAATAATTTCATAAGCATTTGTATATTACCACTCATAACTAATCATCATTCTCTTTTTATGTTTACTAAACGTCTTACAACAATATTTTGGCATTTCCTTTTTACTCACAGTGCTAGTATACTCTAACAGTACATACCATTAAACTCAGCGAGATCTGCGTGCAACCATCTTTGACACAGCATCCACCTCGTCCTTAAATTGCTCTCGTGCTTTCCGCTATGACTCTTACTCATGATATCTATTTTTCATGTCTACTTTCTGGAGCATTAACATCTATTTGAATTAGTGCCATAGTCCATAGTTGTCGATGGCGAATACTAGTTCTGTGGACGCGACCCCCAAAAACTTTCTCTAATTTTATTTTCAATCTTTTTGTTTCTTTTTATTTTTATTCATATTATACTAAAAAAAATATAATTTGTGTTGTATTTTATGTTATTTCCTGTTAGGGCTTTGCAAGAGATTCTTATGACATTTTATGACAACATCTCCTCCCCAAGTCTCCTCCATCCTACTATATTCCCCATTTTACTTTCTTATTCAGTATACCTCAAAGCCTATCAACGATCCTTTTTCTCTCTATAGGCATTCTAGTTAATTTCCAAACAATCCATCTCTTCATCGTCCGTAGATTCCTCCTTTCCTTATGTCCCAAAACTTGAAATCAAAAAAAAAAAAATCTCCCAATCTTCTTTTGCATTTCCGTTACAGAAGAGGCTTTATCCTATTCCCATAACAAATCAATATTATGATCTTCAGAAATTCTATTTCTCCAATAATCACCCCTCATTGTCCATCTAGAGCGCTCTTTTCGAGCGGCAACTCCCATATCAATCGGTTTCCCTGATCATTCTTCCCCTGATTTCCTTCCTGATCCTAATTGGTATCTATTGATGAAGAATCTAAACACGTAGCTCACTCATTACTCTTTTAATATAAGGAAACCAAAACTTTCAAGCGGACTGTCACATCTTCCTCTCTGAAACCATCGCGACTCTATTGATATACAACAATATTTTCGTATATACATATTAATTACACACAACAAGTTTATTTATATTTTGTTTTCGTTTCTATTTATAATAACAATTTCTCGTTTGCTGGTGAGTATGTTCGTGTGTGTTTTGTGTTGCCGCGTCGTGCGCTGGTTTTGTCTTTTTACTTATTTGTTTTCGCGTGTTAAGCCTTTTTGTTAGTCGTTCATCCCTAAAACCTAATATAGTGTAGTAACGAAGTCGAGAAATTCCGATAATACACGCTATATACATTATTTTAATATTAATTTAAAATTAATTTAAATATTGATGAATAAATAATACATAATATAATAATAATAATTGACGATAATAAATCTAAATATATCAAAGTTAAAAATGTAGAGTAATAATTAATAATAATAATAAGATAGATGAACAAATTCTTTATAGATAAATTATATTAATCAGAGGATACAAGTATAATAATAAAACAATAATGTGAGAGATAAATAAGATTAAGAACAAGAAATATCAAAAAAATGATTACATATAAACCTATATATTATTTTCACTAGGGTTTAAGATAATAGTAGTATACTTATACAATAAAATAACTCCTGAGTGTGTAGAGTGATTATATAAATAATACAAAATATGACAGAATAAACCAGATTCAGAAGACACATCCAATATGATAATCGATCCATAATAATTAAAAGATAATAATCAATAATTAGTTAATTCTTATTTTATAGATAGACCAACTGAAAATAAGGATTAGGATGAATATCGATGAAATAAAGAATAAATGCGTGATAAATAAGGTATTAAATAAATAATCTTAAGTGACATTAATTAACTATTATTTTGAACGGTTATGTGTATAGTGAGAGAATCATGCTGATATTGTTGGAGGCTTTTATCCGTACACTGTAGCATGTACGTTGAATACTTTCCTATCATTTACTTTCTATTTTTAATTAATTATTAACCTTCGTTAACGATCTTCGAGTAAAACAAATGTCTGTAATCTAGGCTATGATTTTGCGTCAGTTAACCCTGGAATATTTTTTGTTCCAACTGATCACTGTAGCTTTGCTGTTTCTATATTTCTCCGCGTTTCCAAATTTACCCTCGTTAATCTCCTTCTTCATTGCAAAACTAAACTATAACTTAACTCCATTATTTAAACATTCTTATTATGCAGCATATGTATTTGTAGAAATGTGTTTTAATATTTTCAATTACCTTTGACGTAAATGAGAATTAACATTTCCACATATTTCTATACAAAACAACAACCAACAACAAAATATCCTTGACAAACAAAAACAAACTAACACAAACTACAACACCAAAACAAACACGATATACACAACAACACAACAACAAAACAACACACAGACCTCCTCGCTACACATTTTTACATACACTGAAAAACTCAGCCAACCAACAAACATACATTTAACAACACAACATCAACAACTGACAACAAATGACAACAAACATAATCTACCAACATACAACCAAATGCAGACATAACCAAAACCATGTGCTCATTTTCAAATATTGTTGACATTAGAAGATAATTATTTGCATGCTCCATCTAAGTACGTACATTTTAACAATTACAACCGTCAAACAACGTACAGTACTGCGGCCAATATAAAGGAATTTAAATTTTATGTTAATGCTATTTAATATACTTAATCAATAACTCTAAAACCCACCATCAGAAGATATTCATTATGATCATATAGTACAGAAATAGGCTAATAGTGACGAGAGGATAAGGATTGGTGAGAGCTAGCCGTTGGTGATAAGTTTATTCTACTATATCCGTCAACTTCACCTTAATTCTTGGGAGGGAATTTGTAACCTGATTAATAGGCGAACTTACATAACGATTTTACTGTCTAGTCTTCCTGATTTATTACCTACCATATAATAGTAATTTACATTAATTTAAAATTAATAATACTAATTAATATTTAAATTAAATGCTCATTTAGCCTATACCACACTATATAAATATAAACTATATATTAATTTTTTTTACTAATTATAAAACATCTATAAAATAAAATCCTGATCTACCACCCGGAAAAGAAATATTAACTTATTTTTCAGAAAGCGAACTACACGTGGAGGACTAAACAGCCTTTAAATTATATATAATAATATTATATATACATATATATATATATATATTATATTTTATATATATATTATATATTATATATATAAGTATATATATATAATCTAGTGATGGGGAACGATTTAATCGTCATCGCTCATCGTCATCGGGCAAAAATTCAGCATATTTTTTCAAAATCGTCATCGTCATCGCGTCATCGGTAAATTTCGCCGATTATTTTGCCCGATTAATTTGAGAGTAACCAAATATTTATTCATCACCAACAAGAATTTTGAATAATAATTAATACTACATATATATCGAAATAATTCATTAACTATTTCACTTCACAACACTAATCCATATCTATCTACAATAATACCAAGTAACAATATGTATATACATAATAATCTAATATATAAAAAAATCCTCGATAATAATCTTATGATATAAATTCAATGATATATATATATATTTAGTACTGTGTGTTAATTGAGTGTTATTCACAGAGAATTAACATGCACCAATGGCTCTACCGCAAAGTAAATATAAATACATACCTATTCCTATTACTATTTACTCTATAATATCTATAATAATATATATACTATACCCCGTCAGTACTCATAATATATATAATATACTCAAACATATAGTAACATAATCTTGAATATAAACGTAATACCATTGAATCACTTTTCCAAACTTCCAAATTAACATCCATTTTGTCGAGCGCTTATGGAGTTATCGTAGTATTTAATGACACATTTAACCGGAATACAAGTGGCCTAACTAATACAGAGCTCAGTTCTGACCCCCTTTCTGTTATCGTTCTATCCACACGTCATACAAGGTCACTCAATGCCTCAAGACATTACACACTCCTAAGACTCATCACTCATTCCCGCTATTTAATTACCTTAACATGCTACAACACAATAACACATATACAACACCTCGCACGACATTACTAATTTCTTCCTGTTTCTTTTCATCTTCGTTTCAGATCAGCAAATCAAAAAATATATATATCCTCTTACTATAGACCATATACATCGTTATACAGATCATATTACCCTTCCTAATTTATATATCTCATTATATTACGTGTAAGGGAGAAAAAAATTATTGCCTATACTATTATTAATACTAACTATATATAATCGTATGTCCTTAAATAGAAGCAAATTGTTGATAATAGGAAGGCGGATTACTTAAAAGTGTAACGGTGGTAGTAGGTTGGCTGCTATCTAAAACCACTTATTCTTTGCCTATCAAGGATTGCTATATTATATAATATATAGCTATAAGCCTCGGAGAAGTTTCGTGATATTACCGCAGTATTAAAGGTACGTCCCTATTCTATTATATCCTATATATATATACGGCGAATATAATTAGTTAGGAATCTAGTATTGTATATAGAAATTATGTCAAGAGGAAAATTAATGTTTGAGTAGAGAAAGGCAGAGTGAATGAGATGTATTTAGAAAAGGGCAAGATTTGGATTTATGCTCGCTGAGCTTACTGAAAGTGATGGGACACATATAAGGAATTGATAGGAAACGCATCGTCAGGCGGTGTAAAATGAGCTGATAGTGATGTGAAATGATTCGATGGTTGCGCGCAGAGAGGGATCGGGAAGGAAACTATATTTGTGGTAGTGTTTAAAATCGTTGGATAGAAGTGATTTCATCTGCAAGTTCTCTACTGACGGTCATGTATTTCGCCGAGAGTAATTTGTAGGCCAGATGTTTGGTAAATTGAGAGAAGTCTTATGGTAATATTAAAGAATGTTTTTTAATAATATTTGTCATATTGTGCGTACGTACTCAAATAATAATATATAAGAATTCTATAATAAAAATGAATAAAAAGTGTAAATTAAAAATTTATAAGTAAATATATATTTTGAAAAGAGGGTCAAAATTATTGTATGAATGTTAATGTGACCGATAAATACATATTAATGATAATAATTAAAATAATTAATATTTTATATATACCATACTATCACTGAAGGGTGCACCCTGGGTTATCTATATTATATAAATTAATACAGTATTTAGTTCTGATATAATCTGAATGATGCTTATATGGATGGGGGGAACTAGGAGATTCATATATTCATTTGCCACAATATCTGTACCCATTCAAAGGATAATAGGATTTTTTATTTTAAACAGTTGTCCACACCACATCATTCACGGCAGTAGAGACCTCATACAAGTAGGAGGGAGTGTTAAGTTAACTCTCAAAAGTCTCACCCTCTAATATCTAATACAAGCGCAAAATTAACGCGGCATATGAGCACAAACGCAGGCTTGTATAACAAAGTTAGGAGATGTAAATTCAGTAGAAATGACAGAAGATAGGATAAGAGCACATTCCAACAAACAGTATCAGGTGGTGGGTAAAGAAGGTAAAGCACCGCAGCAAACTAAGCCTGAGTTAACCAATGTCAACACAATACTTACAGTAGCGCTAAGAATACTCAATACAGTACTATTGATGTGCTACGAAGAGCGTCGTATAAGGTGGTGGTACGGCGAGTTGAATAAAGTTCCCCTCGAGCACTTGCCCGCTGCGGTACCTATAGGATAGAGATATAAAAAGCACCAACTATCGGGTATCCATAGCAACGAAGTCGTCTAAACTGGAATAAGAGGCAAAGAACAGTTTATAAGCCTTTTTTGCCGTGACTCGACCCTGTCCCAACCTCAGCAAGCTGGGTGTAACCAGAGCCCCCCCCGCAGAATATGAGAGGCAGTACATCATACATGGCGGATGAGACCGTTTGGTATAATTGTTGAGCTTCATAAGTGACTTGAGAAAAGAGGAAAGTCTCAGTCTAAACAAATTTAACCAAACTTCAGATTCTTGAGTGCCCAGGCCCCTAATGCATGTCGCGCAAAC
>JABUQX010050729.1:37500-40000 GCA_015478945.1 Trachelipus rathkii
ACACACTAAAACCATTTAAATTGTAGTTTTCTGGTTTTACACAAAATTACATTATTATTATTATTATTATATTATTATTATTATTATTATTATTATTATTATTATTATATTAAGAACAAGTGTTTGTTTTTAGGCGGGGGTGTTTGAAGGGGGGAATGGTTACATTTGTTTGAAATAAATACTTTGCTTGAGTCAAATTAAAGCCTCGTCATTAATTTGACTTGTAAGTTTGTTCTCCTTGTAATATTGGAAAAGAAATATGTCGCTAACAACTAATTGAGTAAATTAAAAGATGGCACTTTCTCTACCCTTACATAATGAATGAGTCAAAGGAGATTTTACTCTCCATCAACGGGATTCGAACACTGGACTCCGCGTCGCTGAGTTAGGCAGTAACCGGTCACTCTATCCACTAGGCCAGCGCTTCCCAACCTTTTTACTCCCACGTACCCCTTGATTAGGCTTTTCATGTATTAGTACCCTCTTTGCTCATAACTCCTACCTGTCCCTTCACGCAAAAAAAAGAAAAGAAAAATGTTGGTTTTTGTCAGATAGTAATGTTCTTAGAGTTAGCTAAAGAATCAAATTAATGACTTCTATAGCCTATTATTTTTTATTTTTAACATTTTTTATTCATAAGTTTTATATAGTATTACCCTAATATCAAAACAAATAAAAACAGCATTTAAAAAATTTGTAACCACATTATCTTACTGTATGATGAAAGTACATAATAATTATTAATCTTGATATACAAGTCTTCAAACTTGCCTTTTAATAATTTCAGTTGGTGCTTTCCGCCATTATCAACATTATCTTCATGTACCCCCAACCGGTATTCAGAGTTACCACCAGGGGTACGCGTACCCCAGGTTGGAAAGCGCTGCCCTAGGCCATCCACGTTCCCAAAAGAGAACGTTTCAAGTCTAGCTTATAAAGCCCCCTGGTCTTCCCCTCCCATAATTGCTGAGTACTCAAAGGCCAGCCCCCATACATTAAGATAATTGCACAATATTTGCCTCGCACGATACCAGATCATTAATAATTTCTTTGCTCATATATATATATATATATATATATATATATATATATATATATATTAATATATATATAATTAATATATATATAAATAATATATATATATATATATATATACTATATATATATATATATATTAATATTATATATATATATATATATATATATACATATATAATATATATATAATATATATTATATATATAGCTATATAATTAATGATGGGACGATTAAGAATTTATGACGATGACGATTATAATAAATTTTGACAATGACGATTAATTTAAAAAGTATAAGTTAAAAATTTCTATTATTTTAATTAATTTAACAAATTTATAATAAGGAAGAATTAAATTCGTGTTCACTTCATTCTTTGCTTATTTAAATGTTTTTATAATACATTAAGAACGAATTAATTACAATAAAAATTGGGTCTCCTGGTACACCGATCTTAGGTAAGCGACTAGCGAGGGGGCCAAGCCTAGCTTCCCAAGAGAGAAAGAATCTCATCATGAGAAACCGAGTCGATAAAAGGGACATACAAGTCGCGCCTCCGCTCAAATCTTGTTTCGAAGACCTTCTGCAGAAGGTAAATAATAAGGAAGTGGGTAGAATTAATAGATTGAAAAGGGTTGTGGTTAACCACCTCCAATCTCCTAGCGAGAATCTTGTGGATTAGCCGTACCACAACCGGAAGGACACAGATCGGTCGGAAGTCACCAAAATACACAGGCTCGAGAACCTTGGGAACGAACTTAACTCGCCCCCTCAGAAGCCCGGGCTGCGGGTACGCTAGAGGGCCATTAAGGATGTTGAGATCCCCCCTCCCGCCTGAAGTTCTCCAGGTCTTGGAAGGAAACTCCTGAGGCATCGTTCCTGCTGAAAGCCCCCATCGCCCACTTTAAAAAAAAAACGCCAATTTAGATCAGTCAAAATATACTCTATGATGGTGGCCAAACCATCCAATATTACCTATCCAATCATTTCTTTAACGATGCAAGTGAGTCATACTCAACAACCTCCAGCTGCAAACCATTCCAAAAAAAATTAACAATCATATTGGTGAACGAATGTTTACTTACATCAAGATGGCATGCCTTCTTAATTTTCTTATTGTCTACTTTTAAGAATTTATTGGTTTAAATATTACCAATAGATGTAAATATTTTGTAGACTTGTATCATGTCCCCTCAAAGAAATCGCCTTAACTAACATTCTTAACTCTTAACCCTCAAACCTAGAAATCATTCATGTTGTTCTACATTGCACTCTTTAACTCTTTGGTTGTTTAATTAAACCGGGAAACAAATCGGTAGCTAAATTTTAAAACAAAGCAGAGAACAGTTTGTTAAAATTTTGACAGCTCATAATATATAACCTATAAATATACATGGTATATATATATTATATTTATTAATATATATATTATATATATATATATATATATATATATATATATATA
>JABUQX010050729.1:45000-52514 GCA_015478945.1 Trachelipus rathkii
GTCAAAAACACTGAAAATCTTCAACCTTAGGATGTGAATTAAATATAGATTTCAATTTAATTATAATTAAACCTACAAAAAAGAAAACATATAATTTATTCTTATAAAATAAATATTTTCTAAAGAAATTTTTAGAAAATAATTGATTTCTAGAAGAAGAATAAGTTGTATATATATATATATATATATATAATATATATAATTATAAAATATATATATATATATATATATATAATCTATATATATATATATATATATATATATTATATAATATATTATATATATATATATATATAATAATTATACTATATTATATATTCTATATTCTATATTATATTATATCTATATATATATATATATATATACTATATATATATATATATATATTATATATATATAATATATATATATATATATATATATATATATATATATATATATAGTATATAATATAATATATATATATATATATATATTATATATATAATATATACATTATTTAAACTACTTTGTCGTAGTGCGATATATTTACTTTAGAGAGAAAGCCCTTGGATTCTTTTTAGTATTATGTTTTAGTGTCACTTCATTTTATTACTAAATGTTACACAAATTAAAAACATTGTTTAAGACACTTTTTTTTTAATGAAATAAATTTTAAAAAGGAAAGCTAATTTCGTCCGACCACGCGAGACCTCTTCAGGCCAAGGGACTGGATTTCTTTCTTGAATCTTCAATCAGTGCAAAGAGCGTGTTTCAGTTGGTCTGCTATTTTCTTCATGGTGTTGTTGAATTATTTTGATATTTTCAGATATTCATTTTGTATCAAATCTATCTTAACTTCACCGGGATGCTTCTTGTAGTTGTTACTATTTATAAATGCAAAAAGGATTCCATGGGATTTTGCGATGATTCGTGTGATTGATATTTCTGGTCATCTTTATATTGTTGATATATTGATAGAGTGGCCTGTTTTACGCCTATGACTTGTTAAAGCTGAATTTATGCTGTCTTTTCAGGTCATCTGTATGTTGATGTTTTTCTTCTTTGCAAATCTAATGGTTTCACCTATAATTATGTTTTTTATTGCAAGTATTGCAGGGATGTGATATATACAGCTTTGAAGGAGATTTTCTTTTCGTTTTGGGGTTTTGATGAATGTTTTTTAAGGTGATGATATTTTGATGGAATGAATGTTATATTTTTTTGGTAATATTTGTTTTAACGAATATAATGGTAAATGAGTGTGTTGGTAAAAAAGGAGATGTTGCTATTTTTCGGGGGAAAGGTCTTATAGTTACCTCTTTTTTGCTTGTTAAATGCTTTTGTGATGAAAAACTCAGGATAGTAAAGTGATTTGAAAGTATTGTGGATGTATTTAGTTTCCTGTGCTAAAAGAGGGGGAGAGCATATACGAAAGGCACGGAGAAATAGAGATGACAGAACAGCTAATTTTGTGTTTGGGGAATGATTCCAGGGAGGTGTTCAGGATATTTCCCCGGTCAGTCAACGCGGAGCATTGACCAGATATGCAGATGACATTTTTGTCTCCCTCTCTCACAACACCAACCCTAATGATGTCCTAAACTATATTAACTCTATTCATCCTTCAGTTCAGTATACGATAGAAATGCCTTCCAACAACTCTATCCCCTTCCTCGATACCTTAATCACATGGAATAACAATTACTTGCAATTTACTATATATAGAAAACCAACATTCGCATCAAACTATATACATTGGCTATCTAATCATTCCACAAACACAAAATTAACTGTTCTGTCATCTCTATTTCTCTGTGCCTTTCGTATATGCTCTCCCCCTCTTCTAGCACAAGAAACTAAATACATCCACAAGAAACTAAATACATCCACAATACTTTCAAATCACAAAAGCATTTAACAAAGCAAAAAAGAGGTACTATAGCACCTTTCCCCCGAAAAATAAGCAACACTCCTTTTTACCAATTTCATTACCATTATAATTCGTTAAATACAAATATTTACGCTCAAAAAAATTACTCTTATTCCATCAAATTAACAATCACCTTAAAAAAACATTCTCAAAAACCCCAAAACGAAAAAGAAAATCTCCCTCAAAGCTGTATACATCACATCCCACTGCAATACTTGCAATAAATCATATATAGGTGAACCATAGATTTGCAAAGAAGAAAAAATCAACATTCAGATGAACCTGCACATGGACAGCATAAATTCAGCTTTAACAGTCATAGGCGTAACACAGGCCACTCTATCAATATCAGCAATATATATAAAGATCAGAAATATCAATCACATCGAACCTTCGCAAAATCATGGAATCCCTTTGCATTTATATAGTAACAACTACAATAAGCATCCCGGTGAGTTAAGAATTAGATTTTCTATACAAAATGAATACTGGAAAACATCAAAAATTTTCAAACAACACACACTGAGAAAATATCAAGGACCAACTGAAACACACTCTGAACTGATGAAGATCCAGAAAGAAATCCAGTCCCTTAGCTTGAAGAGGTCTCGCGTGTCGGACGGGGTTTGGGAATTTGTTTAAAATTGTATTTCATAAAAAAGTGCCTTTAACAATGTTTTATTTGTGTAATTTTGTAATAAACATGAAGTGACCAGTAAAACATAATATCTAAAAGAAATGTGCCAAGGGCTTCCTCTCTAAATATTATACTATATATATATATATATATATATAATATATATATATATATATTATATAATATATATATATATATATTATATATAATATATATATATATATATATTATATATATATATATATATATATATATAATATATCATATATTATTATATATATATATCTATATATAATTACTATATAATTATAATATATTATATATATATATATATTATATATATATACTATATATATATATATATATATATATATATATTCTAATTAATAAATAATTTTGCAAAAGAGATTTTCAGAAAATATTTGATTTTCTTGAAGATGATTTACTTTAAATAAATAAATACATTAATATTTAACAATTATTTTATTTCCTTTCGAATTCGTTTGGTAATCAAATTCGAATATTTTTTATGTTAAAAACTCGGAAAAATTTTAATTTGGCCTCAATTTTAATTCGAAATCATAGTAAATACCCAAAAAAATGACTATATTTAGGTATGTTTTATCGCGCAATTTTGACATCAATTTATAAACAAAGGAGTATGGAATTAAAAATATTTTTTTAATTTGTTTTGGATTTAGACACTTCTATTATTATAGTGTAAATTTACAGTTAACCCCGGTAGAAAACCCCGTTTTTCCTGATTTTTGGCCGGGGCCGGGGCCGGGGTCGCTAAAAATTTGCGGGGTTGGCCGGGGCGGGGCCGGGGCGGGGCCAAGGTCCTGATAGTTCCAAGGCATACTGTGAAGTATGTAAAAAGAACTTTTGATCTATCTAAAATGGGACGCCAAGCTGAAGTTTCACATTCAAGAAGGGGAAACTCATTTGAATTTAATCAAAACTCAGCATGACCAACCATCATTGGAAAACTTTTTCGTTATGTGTTCTAATAATACAAAAATTAGTGATAGTGTGTGCACTGAAAATTATGCCATTCCCATCAACTTCTATCTACTCACCGTTGTGAATCGACCCTGAGGCTTCCATTAACACAAAACCAAAACGCAGTTTATCAAGATCTTGAAATATCTATGGGCATTAAAGGTGGTGGATGCTAAAATGTCTTTAAACTCGTGTGCAGATTTAGGGGAAACATTTAAATTATGTTTCCAGATAGTGTTGTAGCTTCAAATTTTAAAATTGGGTTCTGATGGAATTGTAAAATAACTGTGATTACCGTGGACTTCGCTCCCTATTTTCAAGAAAGCAAACAGCACAATACAAACTCTACTTTGCAGTGCGAAGCTCATTCTACCCTGAATTAAAATTAAAAATTTTTTGGATGGTGATGTTTTTTAAGAGACTTGATTAGTTTTTTTCTTCCTATATCTACTGCGGAATCAATAGTTTTCGTATAGGGGTGGTCTGTGTTTGGGGAATTTGTATAGCTCGTCCTATGTGGAATTGTGGCAAATAATTAAATTAGGACTGATATTTTCGCATGGATAAGGTGAAGTGGAAGAAGGTTTTCTTATAAATTAAGCAAATTTTAGTGGAGAATCTGAAAGGAACATAGTCTGATTCTCAAAGAACAGTGCACAAGGCTATAAGATCTCTCATGAAAGTATTCAAAAAGTTCCTATCACTCAAAAAAATGTTGACAAATTGTAAGAGCTGCCCATAGGAGATATGAAGAACATCTCAAAGAGTCAAAACAGAACCAAAAAAAGAGAATAAAAAGTTGAAAAAAGAAAATTATCCATACAGATCTACAAACTTGAAGAGCAAAGAAAGATGTTAAAACTGAAATCTTTGACAGAAGAAGACGTTATAAAATCAAAATTCAGATGCTTGAGAAGAAAGTTAACCTAAATCTCCCCATTTTGAACTTTTGGGATCACAGTGGACGTTATTCACCTAGGCTTTTATTTAAACTTTTTAATTTATTTTCTTTTTGTTTAAATAAAACTTTAGTTTTGGAAAAAATAAAAAAGGAGTGCGTTGGACGGTTATGGGGAAGGTATAGGCTGATTACTATAAAAAAATTTTTTTTTTCAAATTCATCCATGATGTTGAACAGTTTCTAAAGTAAATTTTCAATAATTTAATGTATGAACTGAGTAAATAGGCCTGGCAATTAATCGATTAAATAGATATTTTATGCGCCAAAAATAACGAACACGCTGGTCAGGGAAAATTTGCGGATTTGGCCAGGGAAAGTCAGGGAAATCAAATTCAAAATTTCAGTGTGAACCCTGGTTAAGTTAGGTTGTTACTTATGTAACGTTAGGTTAACTTATTTTACGTTAGGTTTCTTTAATCACTTTTGACCACTCTCCTTCAATTGTATTTGTGTGTGCTCCTGTTTCAGTGTTTCAGAATTTATAAAACTTATCGAGTGATTAACAGTTAAGTGAGTAAAATATTTTTCCTTTAAACAATTGTATCCTTTCCACTCATTATTATAATTGTTTTTCGCTTTATGTAGGTCTTTATTACTTTCATTATCATTTCACTACTCCTGCTCATTACTGGTAATAAAAAACATTTACCTGATCCTCTTTCTAAACCTCCTATGACCCACCGACTTTTCACCATTCGTACTCTAATTAGAACTTATCGTACACTATATTTTATTTATTATTATATACTTTTTTTTTATCGCACTTCATTTAATTTCTTCTTCATTCTCCTACATTATAATGTTCGCCGATTTCAAAAATATATTCAGTTTTCATGTAGCTATTGTAGTTTTTAAGTTACAGGGGTCCCCTAATCTGGAGGCTGACCTAACAATAAATTTCAGTGTGAAAAAATATCGTACTTTTTTGCGCATCGTACGCGAAAGACAGCAACGTCTAGGGATATTTTCTGTAGTGCAAAAAAATCTTACCCCCCCCCCTAAAAAGAAACATTGTTACGGCAAAGTAGATACATGTAGGTTAGGTCGAAATTTACTGAACCGTCGATCCATATAGGTTAGGTTGAGTTTCACTGCATCGTCGATCCATATAAGTTATGTTGCGGTTTACTGCCCTCTTAAGTTCAGGTTATGATACGTTTTATTATGTATACACTATACACAAATCTATATATGAAAAAAAAAACAAAACAATTCGGAACGTATTTTACCCACAAACTTCATTTCTTACGTTACCTTAAATTCTTTCATGTATTAGCACTAAAATCTCGTTTTCTTTCTCATGCAATATGAGCGTTTTTATTATTAAATTTTTAATATTTTCATATTTCGTATTTTTCTAGTTCACATCGTAATTATATTGCTAGTATCATAAATTTAACCATATCTGAATAAAAAAGAAAAAAAAACTATCTACTGCACATGCAAAGGTCACACCACACCGCCTATATAATATATATATATATATATATATATATCATATTATATAATATATATTTATATATATATACTATATATATATAATATATATATATATATTATATATATATATAATATATAATATATATATATATAATATATATTAATATATATATATATATATATATATATATATATATATATATATATATATATATTATATAATATATATATAATAGCCAGCATCTCCGAAGCAGGCCAGGCATGTTTAACTAGAAAACTATATACAACTACATGGAAAATAAATAACATTTTTGATTTTAGCAAGTAATTTCATCAATGAAACTTAAAAAAAATTTATTTTATTCTAATATTTATTAATAACACCTTAAAAATTAATAACATCTTAGACCTGAAATTGTACGTTTTCCTGATTGGACCTTGAAACCGCAATTAGTCTCGACCAGTAAAAGTTGCCAAAAATACCAAATTTTTTTTACGATTTGGAGAAAATATTATTTTTTCTTTTTAAATGCTTTTTAGGGGGTTTGAGCCGACGGAGGGACAGATGGGGGGCGAAGTCCCCCCGTCGTCCCCCGGTAGCCGAGAAACCCCGACTCTGTCCCATCCCCGTTCCTTGCTTCTCACCGTGCGGAATACCCTTCTTCCTAAGTGAAAAAAAAAAAAATCAACATCTTGGCAACTTTGCGCGCACACTCCGAACTACTACAGCCCCCCCCTTTTTTTCCTTCCTATTTTCAAAAAACTGTAATTTTTCCAACAATTTTTAATTTTAATTTTTTAAAAAGCGTTATTTTTTTTTATTTTTTTTTTTTAATTTCAGGGGTAAAAATGTCTCCTGATTAATAAAATGATATTTATTTTCGTTTAGCTGTTATAGTTTTTTAGTTACATGTCTGGCCTTTTCGGGATGCTGACTATATATATATATATCAGGGCTGCGGAGTCGAAAAATAAATTTTTCGACTCGGACTCCGACTCCTTAAATTCAAATTTGGATTTTCGACTCCGACTCCACTTAAACAAAAATTTTCGACTCCGACTCCGACTCCACTTAAACAAAAATTTTCGACTCCGACTCCGACTCCACTTAAACAAAAAATTTCGACTCCGACTCCGACTCCAGCAGTCAAATTCAAAATTTCGACTCTGACTCAGATTAGTACTTACAGAATTACAGTAAAACATTTTTTTGTTTCAAAAAATTTTTTTTCGCTTGATCTTGAGAATAAAAAAATATAGCTACCACTTTTCCAATGAATCTAATCTCCAAATGCTATACGGTATGGTACCGTAAAGACAAAGATGCAGGCGAACACATGACAAACAAATATATTTCAGTTTCGGAAACATATGTTTAACGTAATTATAATTCAATATTATTTTTATTTTATTATAAACCAGCCATTATAAAATTAAAAGTTTAATACTTTCAGTTTCAATAATAATAATAATAATAAAATTATAATAATAATAATAATAATAATAATAATAATAAATAATAATTAATATAATAATAATATTAGCAATAATAATAATAATTT
>JABUQX010050730.1:0-25094 GCA_015478945.1 Trachelipus rathkii
CCTGAGTCACTACCTCTTCATTCACTAACTAATTTGAGCCCACCTAAGTCCAGGTTAGTTGCTAAGATATCTGATATCGACAGATTTGGGTTGTGCTTCTTCAACACTATCCCTTCACCACTTCCAAAAATACAGCATTTACATTGTATACTAGATAAAAGTTTTAAGTTATGCTTGCCTGCTACTTAAGTCAACCATTCCATATAACACATATTCAATACATCTATCAAATAAAACTATCTTAATCAATTCACTATTCCATTAGTCACACTAAAGCAGGTTCCACATTAAATTATCTACTGTGCTTAACCAACTCTATGATATGCTATTCGCTGCTTCCCATTCCAATAGAGAACCAGGAATAGTCCCTAATTGGGTGCCCTCTTGTAAGTCATCCACAATTGAATCACTACCGCACATTCAGCTCGTCACTTACAACGTCTTCATTTAGCCGCGTATGTGCGATTCTCGGGCGAAATGATGGATGGACGATCTGCGGTATGTGTAATGTAACTCTCTCTTTCTTTTCCCACTATATATCTGCAAATGATTATATAAATTACACAACATCTAATATGCATTTGAGAGCCTGTATATACGAAATGTTGCTTTTTTAGACAACATTCACCAACGCTCACTTTGCTTTCTTGTGACAATCTTTGTCTTATAACGAGTCATAAAGTGCTAATAACTATACTTATCTCATTCCACATTCATCACTGTTACATTCTTACTTATCCTACTTTATACCATATTTGTATTAACTTACTTTTGCAATCATGCTAACATAAATTATGCTTAATCCTTCATTTGCTCCCTAGATTTGTTCATTTCAACTTGAGTTCACAATTTCAAATTAGATTTACTTTGGAGCTAAACTCATTATACATACTTATCCCTAATACCTATACTATTGTTCGCCTATTACTTATCACTCTTATAATTTTACTCTACATTTCCACTTCCGTATCCCTTGATCCTATTGCTCAGTCATCTAATCAGCAAGTCATCTACACAACTTTAATTGTAACGCAGAAACCACATAATGATCACCGATAATTCACATGTACACGTATGAGATCTACCCATTCAAATTTTGTATTTTTATTCTATTTCTGTATATTTATCTATAAACTCAGTAGATCATCATAAATTATTTGACTTATCACTAATCGAATCTAATTCTATCATTTTATCTTTTTCATCTCTTTTCAGAGAATTAACCCATATTTCACCTAATACTTCTTTTCTTCTTCATTACCTATAATATTAGAACTATTTCCTTTAAGAAGTCTTGAGACGATTTGGTAACTATGACTTTGTACTGTAGTCATATGACCATCTTAAATCGTCGAGATGACAGCGAACTGTACGTGTATTACGTTATTTGATGAGGATTGTATATAAAAAATTGAATCAAGAAGAGGATTACTTCAATTCCAACATTAGCCATCCCATCGCCTCGCTACACAGTATATATGCATATTCACAATAAAAACTCTACTACTAAATTTAAAAAATAAAACAAAGCCAAACTAACATTATTCATACGTACTCAGATTCAATACTTATAAACAAACCAGTTAATCTGCGGAGCGCATATCTACTTATTCTCCAGACTCATAGTAATCGAATTCAAAATTCTCTCTTATTTGTATTCTACCTAAGATCTTTGAAGCTTAACCACTCTCAACCCTCCAACTACCATCTTGAAGCTTTATCCTCTGTCCTTTCTGAAAAACATACTAATTCAGTAAATTTATTCATATACAAATAAAATAGTTAAACTTCTCTTACTCTTATTATCAACGTTATCCTAGATGGACCATATGTTCTATAAATACCACACATACTTTATAACACTTTAATTCCAAACTTATTAAATTTAACCATTAGAAATCTAAGACTCACAAACAAAACTAACTAAATAGTCTATTTACCTATAGCTCTGTCCACAAAGTTTCTGCAAGAGATATCTCAGAATTCTCCTTTCTCTCCCCCTTCTCATTCTCCTTCCACACCAGCACACACATTAATTCAACACCACATCTATATATACCATCATTAATTTTCATCAGTTGAATAGTGACACTTCTCAGACAATAGAGTAAAATCAAATTTTGTTTATTTAATATACAACCATATACCTCATCTCTTCCTATCTCACTCAACATGTATATCCCTCTTGACTTTACCATTAATGTACCCATTTATAATGTACGATTCAAAACATAATAACAATTATCTCTGCTCGAAATATTTAGAAGGTCCGTATACTAAGTTAGCGATCACGATCCATATATTACCGAAGGCATAGCATCTTACTAGCTCCTAGCAAAGAGATAGGTGGTATACATGTGAGATTCAAGCCCACTCACACTACCACACCTATATTAAGTCGCTTAGTATTGACCTTCTATACAGTACTCGCAAGAATATACGTATCGAATGGTCAGCAATTCTATCATTATCTCCCCCACCACACCAGGGATAATGAGTTATAGTTAATTTATCCTAGTAGGGCGGAGTGATTACTGTAAACGTTATGTATCTATAGAATGCAGGGGTTGGTGTACTTTAAGAATTAATGTGTCATTACTTTAGTAATATGTAATGGAATAAATGGTTAGGTATTATGTTTATTTTCCCTGGAGGATTAGTAAGTTAGTGTAAAGAATTATGAATTAGCAATAAGAATGAAAAAAAGGCGCAGCATACTTAAAAATGGGAGGTTAATTTCTAAGCGCTTCAATAATGCTGTTGAATACTCTCCCTCAATATTATATTATTAATATAATATAATATATATAATATTTATATAATATGTTTATATATATATATATTAATTATATTATTAAATTATATTATATAATATTTACATAACAATCATATATTATTACAATATAATCCTTCTGGGTAAACCAAAAATATAATGGAATTTTTTTAGGCTCTTAACAAACTATTAAATATATAATAAGTATATATATATATATATATATATAATATATATAATATATGACATTTAATATATATATATAATACTATTTATAATAATATATATATATAATCATATATATATATTAATTAATAATATTAATATATATAATAAACTATATAATATTAATATATATATTAATATTATTATATATTTAATATATATTATGTACTATATTTAAATTATATAATAACATAAGATAACTAAAATACGTAGAGGTAAGGTAGGTAAATGGAAAATACTTATGATACTCTATACCTATATTTACTATTAGGGGTTAGAACCTACGTACATTATATGGCTAGGCACTTATAGGAGTGAAAATATTAATTAATAATCTATATATATATATCTATATAATAATATATATATATATTATAGATATATATTAATATATATAATATCTATATATATATATTATTAAATATATATATATGTAGTGGCAGAATGCCATTTTGTTCTCTATCTTTTTCTTCTTCTTACCTATCTTCACAAGGTTTATATAGTTATTTGAATTGTATGTGCTTTTGATAGACTCTATTTGTATTAGGTCTCGTTTATACGTTAAGGAGCCTAAATATGGAGAGATACTCTAGGATTTCACCTTCTCTGTTGAAGCCGCCGTCTTCACCAACAAGAGAGCTATATGTTCCTTTGGTACCTCAAGGCTAATGAACCTTCAATCACAATATTTTACAAGTTGTATTATATAATCTACCCTTTTAATGGTTATCATTCATTTAAAATATAAGTGTTGGATGAGCTGCGGTATAATATTAAGTAGAAAAGTGTATTCAATTGAATTTATATATATAATTAATACTATATATACAGAAATTAGAGTCCACTAGACCTATATATATAAATAATTACTCACAATAAAATTTTTATTCATAATTATTTAATTCAATTCACATAAATGCTATGAATATACATAACAATAAATTAAGCTTTTCCTACATCAAAAACAACAAACATTAAAATGTTAAAATCTACTTAAGGAAGTCGTATTGAATATTTCGCTTAAAAAGATATTTTATCAATGAAGTAACAAACTCTACATCTTCCTTACGTGTGGCAAGCATTCACTATATATAACGTGATTACTTGGACCCTGAAGCATTGTGGGACTTCTATGACAATAATCCCACTTTACAAAGAAATAATTGGAGGAGTTCCCTTACAAGGACACTAAGAAAGGATCGGGAACTTCCTTGGGGAGTGTCACTTCTCGACTCTGCATGAGCTTCACGACCTATACATGATACGAGGATGAACTTATACTCACTGGCACCATTACCGAAGAACCTCTTACAGAATCTTTCGCGGAAAAAAATTTCAGGTATTTATGGGAGGCATTACGAGTATCAGGTAGGCTAGAAGACTCACACATAGTAAATATATATTCGGTATTAATTATATATTTATATAATATATTATATATAATAATTAATATTATTATTTCTATTATATTATTTTTTTTTTATATAATTATTATCATTATATTATTATCTATGTTATTTACTAATGATTACTAAAAATAAAGTAAGATAAAATTTATTATATTATTATATATATATATATATTTAATTAATTATATAATTATTTAATATTATATATATAATTATTATATATATTTAATTATTTTACTATTATTAATTATTATTTCTTAGTAGTTATAGTAGTAGAGTAGTAGTAGTTAGTAGTCCACATAATATATATATAATTTGGTTAAATATTATTTCTATATTATAATAACTATATTGTATTTATCGTCCGTTTAGAGCTATCCTTCAAATCTCAATAAAGTCCTAATTATTCTTTAAAGTACACCTCAACGATTTCGATATTCTTGAGAGCATATATATCTAAATAACTCTCTATCTATTCAATTGTAGCTCAAATTATTAAAAAGTTAATCTTATAAGAGTTACTAATATAATGCTATAATAAATTAAAAAATGAAGGATGAAAATATTCACGTGGTAAAATATAACCAGTATATGATAAAAGTAAGAGAAGAGAAGAATAGAGTTTTCAATATATTGAGTATATCGACGAGAAGAGAGAGGCATAGAGAGGAAGATAATGAATAGAGAACAAGTTAAAGACGATAGATGATGATCTGAGATGATAGAGAGAGAATGATAGAGAATGAATAGTAATAAGTAATAATAATAATAATACTAATAATATCAGATAAATAAATGAAGAAGACTAGAATAAGAATAAGTAAGAGGGCGGGTTACAGCTGTCTAAAGATCAGAGCATTCCAGATTAGGAAGGAAGTATGTTGAAATTCTAAACAGATGTCGAGAGAGAAAAGACTGATGTTCCAGCAGGTGCGTGTTCATCAGACGTCTTCCTGAATCTGATGATGAACACAAAAGAATAATTCAGTAAAGTAGATGAAAATATATTAATATGCGGTTGAGAAAGCAATAACTATCTGATGAACCAGAGGTTTTAAACTGCTACGAAGACGAGTAATAGCATCTTACTTCTCACTTTGCAACATGTATGGGTAAACCGTTTAAACTACACGTAAGAATAAGATTATCATAAGTTAAGCATGCGATACATTCCAGTAACTTACCCAATGTCAGGAAACTGAATGCTAAGGAATGCTCTTGCTAATTTGTCCCACTGTAGAGAATTTTCTCTTCAAAGTATTTATTATAGAAAAGGGTTATTGGCTTCCGGAGTATGTATGATTCTGAAGTCTCTTAGGATCCTTGGATACCTAAATAATGAGTCACAGTACATCACAGTGTTTAAATGTAAATGTTTCTTTATCACTAATCTCAGGGGAAAGTTCAATGTTAGAAAGAATTTGAGAAAGCTACATGTAAGAAAAATCTAGTGAAATAAGCGTATTAGATAGACGTGTCGTGCTGCTTACGAGTTACGAATCAGAGTGTAAACAACGTTTAGACCTTTTATGATTAGCACTAAATTCACTGCTGAAATTTAATTTACAATAAATTAAATTAACATGATAAGATGATAGATATATATAGATAAGATAGATTTATATTAATATAGAAAAATATATATAATGATATATAGAGAGATAAATAGTATATATAATATATAAGTATAACAGTATATATATGATCATCCCTGGCAAGCACTTGAAGTCACATTTGATTTTATGGGTATGGTTTAGGTTGAGCAGAGAATACTAAAAGCTTTCAATTATCTATTATGATTTAGGTGTTATTGAACTTATTATATTGAAGGACGCTTGTAATATTGCTCCTATTATTATTTTTATAAAGACACATTATAAACTATGATAGGTAAACGCTGTGTGGGTGTGTGGTGCGTGTGTGTGTTGTGTTATTGGTGTGTGTGTGATGTTGTGTGTGTGGAGAGGAGAAGAAGAGAGGAGAAGAGAGAAGAGAGAGAGAGAGAAGAGAGAGAGAATTTATATGGTATAACTGCTCATCGTCCAATATTGGTGATACACAGGGCACAAGGAAACCGTCAAACGTTAAAAAAATTCTAGGAACAGCGGAAGAATTTTGTTATTAATAGAGTTGAAGATACAACCAGCGATTTTATTGTCATTAATTTTTTTGATTAGTTTCTTTTTGTTTTTTTTTTTTTTTTTTTATTTTTTTTTCTTTTTTTTTTTTTATTATTGTATTTTTGTTAACAGGAGTCACACAACGTCAGGTAATATGCCCTGAGTGAATTGAAGGCGCTATGTCTATATCCTCTCAGTTATTAGCAAGGATAATAAGAAAGATTCTTCTCTAATAACAGGAATGTTTATACTGAATATTTCGTATTATGTATGTGCAGTGACGAAAATATTTAAAACTTTTTCAATCAGAATATAAAAATTATATTTGGTAAACATAATTTTTTTAACCATTATATGCTGCAGTTGGTTTAAAGGACAGAGTGACTGACCTATAATATTTATAACGCGAGAAATTATGGAGTAAAAAGTATCAATGTCATGCGAAGAAATGCTTTATGTTGAGCCAAGTAGCTCACATATTCAACGCACATACAACGGACACACACACGCACACACACTACAGCCAAGACGACCACACCACACAAGTATATAATGGTGATATAATAGTATATAGTATATATATATAATATATGTATATATATATATAAAATTATATCTATATAATAAAATATATAATAATAGTAATATCAGTATAATATATATATATATATTGATTAATATGTATTAAGAAGATATATATATAATAGTATAATATATATATATATAAGCTTATATATTGTATACGTATATATATTGTATACATACATTAGATAATAATAAACATATAATCATAGTTCATAACACAGTTAAAGTGATACATTGGTAAAACAAGTTAGCTTCCACTGATATGCGAGTAGTGGATCACCGTTGAGATTACTTCCCGATTAAAGATAACTTTTCCCTCCTGTTTTTTGTCAAGAAACTGCTGTACCACAGCCATCATCATGAAAATGGTCGAACAGAAGTTTAAAGTTATACAAGCAGACTGTTCCCAAGTTGGACAACGCCGTGCTAGAGAGATTCTTGATGTCACCTCGGATGCCTATAATAGTGATTTTATCATCGAAGTGCGCGTATAATGCACATTATAATTATTTAATATTAGATAGGTTACCACTTGAAAATTTTTTAATTAAAGTAACTGACAAATAAGTGCAAGAACATTCAAAATGATATAAAAAACGGCTTCAAGTATATAGACTAGAACAAAAAAATAATACAGTTAAGTGAATTCCTATACAGCCCATTACAATAAACTACAAACTTTAGGATAAAGTACTAACAACTTTTCCAGTTAAAGTTATAAAATTTAAAATTATTTATTTAATTCTTGCAAACTTTCATTGTGAACTACTGAGAGAAAACTACTGTAGATAAAGAAAATAATTATAGTGAAAATTAATAAAACTATGGAGAAAAAGAGTTGCGAAGAGTGCCCATCCAGACGAAAAACGTCTCTCGTTTCATCAAGGCAAAAGTATAGGCTGAAAAATCTTTAATATTTACAATTGAAAATGCGTATTATGCTTTTCTGGTTCTTTTTTTTTTTGTTTTTATTGGGCAGAAATTTGATAAGAAAGTAAGTTCTTATGCACAGAAAGCTAAATTAAAATTTAACTTGTGAATTGGAAATCCACGAGGGAAAAAAGAGTTAAGAGAATGACCGCGAATGCAGTTCCCGTCCCTCACTTTTATTATTTGTAGTGCTTTATAGTTTCCGCAAAGCTTTCATGGCGTTGCCAAGAAGAAACTTCTAGGGCGCGACACCTGTTTTACTTCATTTTCAGAAATGGCAGCCGCTCGAGTACGCGGCAAGCATCCGTGCAGGTGAAATTTTATATTGACCGTGGCTGTTCGAGAATGAAATTAATTAAATATGAAATTATTGTTTAGAAGAGATGGAAAGGAATAACAAATGATAATGTCTAAAGCTCAATTCTGGCAATCATGAATGGCATTTATATATATTTTCCTTTAGACATGGCGGTGCATGATAAGTAATGAAAATATACTTCAACATTAATCTATATGATATATAGTTTATATATATATAGATATATAATATAATAATAAATTATATATAATATAGTAGATATAATATATAATATATTAATATTAGTATATATATATAATATATATATATATCATAATTATTATATAATCTGATATTAGATTATTACCATCTACCAGGTAGGAGCTTTTGCCCTATAGTTGAACCCCAATTTTCCTTCCTTCTGGCTCCGAAACTCTTGATCCTTGAACCTAGAGCACTCTAGAAAACCATTTCCGAGAGCAATGATTTCCGATGCTAGTGCCTTGAGTGATATACTCATCAGGTAGATTCACCCGTTTCAGAGGAACCTAGCATCTTTTTACATTTGGCTTCTATAATCTATTTTCCCAGAGCTCTCCAGAAAATCTTGTTTCTCTTAGCATAAGACTCGAATGCTGGGTTAGGAGTTCCAAGCAAAAAAAGTAAGCGCCAGGTTGCTAGCCTGTGTTCATATATAATAATAATGTATATATATATGATTATATAGTGTATATATATTATATATCGATATATATAGGTTATATATATATATTAAATATTATATATAGTAAGTAATGTAAGAGAGTAGTAAATAAGGATTTGTTCGTTAATAAGAAAAAAAATATGGGAGTTCAGAATAGAGAGCAAATATGAGATAAAAGGGAGAGTCGTTATAATGAAAAATTGAAATAAAGGAGAAAGAGAAAAGAGAAAGAAAAGAAAAAAAGAAAGAGAAAGGAAAAGAAAAACTGTTTTCAAGTTTGTATTGTATTATAGGTGCTTTTGTACTCTCTCTCTCTAGTCGGTATTAAATAGAAAATAATCAATAGAAAGATGAGGAGAGGGAGGGCGGGGGTTGGAAGGCATGCATAAAACCGAATGTTAATCAACTTTACGCAGACGCGAAAGTCATCTAATGACGGGCATGCGGAGATTTGAATAATAAGACTATATCGCGATCGAAATTGTTGCAAAGAGAGAGGGCAAAGTAATCTCAAAGATTTCTTTTATTCCAGGGAAAGGTAGTTGAGAGGTTTTAAATTATAATGCGAACTTGAATAGAGGGAATTAAAGAAAAAAGGTCTATCGCCAGGCAGAGATTTGAGTAGTTAGGAAGATGGAACTTTCAGACTAAGAGTAAACTCAATATCAATAATTCATAAAGATTATCCTCTGCCCGAGTAACTGACCCTTAACGTGGGTTGGGGGGAGGGGGCGTTCTCGACGCATCTTGGGGCTTTTTCGTCACCTATTATTATTGGGGAGATAGCATTCTCGGGCATGAATGTTGTGGAGTGAACAAGTTAACTGTAACAATCATGAATGAAGAAATAATGAAAATAATTCGAGGGGAATAGGAGACCATAGTGCGGTCCTATGCATACGACAGAAAGATATGAGAAGGGGACGGAACTTATGACGGCATGGGTACGTCTCCTCCACAAAGCGAGGCAGAATGCCAGACAAGAGTATCCAACCCTGCAGGACTCGTCCTCACATAAGCGGGTATGTTTGCTGCGCCTGAGGGAGGCCCATAAACATCTGAAGAAACAGAACGAGAGAGATAATATACCATTTAATAAAGGGGAGCAGAAGCCGACGAATCAGTGGAGGAAAAAGTGAGATTTAGTGGTGTTCATATTTAAATTCAAGAGGGCAAATAATTCGCGCAAGAGCATCTTAGAAGAGATGCGAGAATATGTTGTGGATGAAGGGGCAAGATTGATAGAAAGAGCAAAATAAGAATACCCGGGCTAGTTAACAGCAATACATAAATGTTAAGATAGATAGATCCAAATAGCAAAGACTGGAGATGGAATTTTTAGAAGTGAAGAATTTTTAAAACATTGAAAAGAAGAGAAAGATCAAAAGAAAATTAAGGGTGAGAGGTGAAGCTGGAACTTTGAAGCCAAACCAGCACTTATGGGAAGTTACTACAGTTGGCGAATTCATTTCTCACGTTAAAAAGTTAATGAGTGAAAACACGAAATAAGTGCAAATGTATTTTAGAACATAGTTTCAGAAAAGTTGCAAGAGATGTTGAGAGAAGGTAAGCTAAACAGAAACATATGTATTAGTACTGCAATAAGTTCAAAGAAGAAAGGAGGTAGGTGCTAAAAGAAAACATATGCCAACAGAATTTAAAGACAAGGCTTAAGAATTGTGAACGGATGAATTAGAACGAATACAGAACTAGTTTCAAGAAGGTAAATAAAACCAAAACAAACTTGTTATGGAGAGCAAAACGAGTTCTAAGGAAGAAGGGATGCACCCACGGGCGGAGGGACTTGAAATTGACTTTCAAAACCTGGATTAATTGAAATATTGTGTTTCTAGAAGCAAAGGAGAAACAGAAAATTGAAAAGAGAAATAGAGAATCCCCTCAGGCAATCAAATTTAACATGTTGAATGAGTATTTTCTGATAACATAAAATTCTTATTTCACATACCAGGCAACCATCAACAATAGTTTTTACCAATTTCTTCATCTAAAGCTGACAATTTTCAAACTTAAAGTCTTCCACTTCAAGAATTATCTTAAAAGTCGATTTTATTTCCATCGAAAACCAAATTCATATATTTTGATAGAAAAAAATCTTTAATTAACTTAATATTAGTAATGGCTTCTCTCGATCCTTGTTTTCAGTTAAGTCGTTGGATATCTTTTCTGTGCTGGATTTGTATAATTTCAATATTTGATGGGGTTTCATTACCCTTCATAAATTGGGTGATTTGTTTGACTGTAACTGAGATGGAACCCCCAGGATATACCGAGTTGTCGTTATTAAGTAAAATCTATAACTTTGGGAAATTAAAACAGCATTGAGTAACCCTGAATTCCTTTACCCATTTAAAGTTTATAAAATATATGTGTATACTTCTACAAACTAAAATATATGCGTATATGTTCCTATCAACTAAAACACGTATGTAAATACTCCTATCAACTAAATTGGTACATTAGAAATCGAATAAAAAAGCTTCTTAAGAATGACATTAAAATAATTGCATTTTGCCATATTAACCTAAGAAGTGACTAAACGACTATAAAGTACGTTATCAAATTGAAAAATAATTGAGCAAGATGTGTTGCAAACAGAGTTACTCGACTAACAAAGTAGAAAATAGTAATAAAAAAGTTGTTGGTAAAATTAAATACTTAGGAAAGAATAAGCTCAGTATATGTAAGTAAAGCTATATATAGAAGAAATACATAGGTATAGATTAGAATAGAAGAATACCTCTACTCTACTAGACTATACTCATAGGTAGACTAAGAGACTATAGAAGAAAGACAATATAGAGTAACAATACTTAATAATCGAAATATATGAGTAGGAATAAAGGTAGAAATAATCAACACATATATGAAAGGAAGATAAACATTATATATACCTATAGAGAGTATATAATTATAGTTAGTATATGAAATAGATATTATGATAATATATTAATAGAAACGAATATGAAAGTTATATAACAAGTTATTTAAGCTATTAATAAGATCATATTTTTGTAAATAATATTCCTGCAGCGATTAAGAGATGAATGAGAATTAGAGAGGAAACGAATTCTAATAAAAACGAAAATTAAAAATAAGTAATAAATATGATAAATAGGAAATAAGTTATAATATTAATATAATAATAAGAAAAAATAACAGAAAGATAAAATGATATTATATATATAATATATATTAAATATTATATAAAGATATCTATAATAATAAGAGTTAAAATATTATATATATAGATAGATATATATGATATATATAAGTGGTTGACTCCATAAGAATAGAAGTAAATATATTAAGTAATATATAATATATATAATATAGAGGATATAATTTAATATAGTATAATATAATAAAAGAAAGAGATAGAGATATAATTAAGAGTATAAAATAATATAATTAAGATATAAAATAATTAATATCATTATAAAATAAGTATATATATAATATAAGATATATTATATATATATTATACCTAAAGTAGATAATACGAAATAGATAATAATAAAGTTGATGAATAAAGATATATCATCGAAATTTGAAATAGTAATAGACTACTACCCAGCTGTTAATACGTATATGAATTAGCGAAACGATCGGAGAATGCGTCTAGATGCAGATGGATCGTAGAGCGTTTCATGATTAAGGTTCTACTAAAGTCTAATTGAGATGAAGAACGAAAATAGATGTCCTTTGCTTAATAAGGTAGATATGGACAGGAGTAAAGTCAAAATATTTCAGAAGGGAAAGACAAATGATGTTAGAGTTAGCCACAAATTAGGTAAAATTTAGCATAACGAAGGATGGAATAACCTAGCACACCTCTCTCACAAGGACATCTTATCACCTGATCCAGCCCCAGTAGGGCAAAGAAATTTGCTGCTGAAGCCGATAGGCTAGTATCATAAGTATTAGAAAACACCTCCCCGTTATTCTGCGTATTAGTCAGAGAAGACTGGACGGAGAGCGAAAGTAGATGGATAGTAGAAGTATTAGATGGAGGATGATGAGAGTTGAGAGCAGCCAAGAAAGGTCAGACTATTAATCTAGCTGTTAATATAGATGAGCACTAATCTTTTGAACAGTTGAATCATGGATCTATTGTCCTGTGAAGGAGCAGAAACATGAGGAACGATAATTCGAGAGAAAATCTTGAGATTTGTGTAATAAGATAATTAGTCTAATATCAATGATGATTAAGTAATATAAGTAGATTTGATAGAAAATGAAAGGAGAGATAAACACAGATATTTTGTGTCACTAGGGAGTAAGATCAGATGACGGAATTAGTAGTGAATAGTATATAAAAGAATCATGTATTGTGAGAAGTTACGATCAGATAATCCCTATTAAGATTACAGGAGAAACTGGCCCGCGACGTGCGCGCAGCTTGAGGTAGATAGACGGAGGAACGGTATTGATGCGTAAATTACCCTGATCAAGTAGCGAGTAGACCAGGAGCAGGCCATAGCGGACTGTAACATAGATATTTCTCAGATAGTGGGATGTACAGAGAGACCGGTAAGCACAGTCGATTAGAGACAAAGAAGCACAATGACCCGTGGCAAGAAAGGATCCGCGCCCAAAAAAGGACAGGACCAGAGAGCTACGGTAAGGGATGAGAAGGCCACCCCGTACTGCCAGAGATACGAGACTAACACAATGACGAGAAGATTACGATGAAGAGGTAGAGATAGATAGGATAAATAAGACCTCACAATAGATAAAGTACTACAGAGTATGAGAGAAGAATAGTAATATATCATCTCATTAATATTTTACGAAGCTGGAGGGATAACAGAGTGTATAAGATATAAAGATATAAAGGAAAATATAGATATGGAATAAGAAATAAATATAGAAAAAGGATGAAAAGCCGTCATAAGGATATATAAAGATAAAATAAATAGGATATAAGATGTTAGAAGAACCAATATAATGTATAAGATAAAAATATATGAATAGTAATATAGGATATAGAAGATAAATAAGAGACCAATCACATACATATGAAAAGATACCGATGAAAGTAGATAAAGGAACATAACAAAAAAATAGATAGGAAAAAAAACGAATAAAAGATAAGTAGAGAATGAATAAGATTGTGTAAAGAGAGTTTCCACAAGCCAAATAAATAGACATTGTTTGCGTTTGTTTTGTTAATGAAAATAAAAACAAGAAGATTAATATGAGAGAAGAAGATATAAGTCTCGTTAAATCTATTGCATTAAAATGAAAAACAATATATACAACCGAATCGCATAACGAAGATAAAATTGTAATTGATAAAGTATAAATCTCAGCACCGTTTCGGCGGAATAGCACTAAAAGCAAGCTGGCGAACGTAGGAATCCGAACCCTCACTATCATGATTAAATGACTAAATAGTGGCAACCTAACCGTGCTCTCCGCATAATCAAACAGAAGCGACCCAAACGGAAACCTCTCAGGACAAAGTGCGTATGAAACCAGGATATTAGAGTTGAAGACGAGAATCCGAATAACACAAGAGCCTGATCACGAAGTGTGAGACAAGGATAAAAGGGTAGTAATAATGTGCAAGTGTGACCGACTGCGGTGCTATACATCCCTAATTCCACTAGTCAAATCATATCGTCCTCCATGACAAGATATAATAACGAGTTCAACAGCGGTAATTTACTACTGATATAATTACATTATTTAAAGAGATAACATAAGGGAAATCAAATTTTAATAATAGAAAAGATAGCTCTGCTACAGTGAGAGCAGGAATAACAACAAGGTTAATGTGCTTGGATATGAGTATAACAAAGAGAAAATGAGTCTATCAGACGTGGATAATCAATTGATATTAGAATATGCCCGGAAACAGGACCTCAACATATAATAACACTATAATAAAACGTACTAATGACTCCGTGCGAGTAAGCCAAGCGTCAGAAAAGATAACCTCAAAATCTCCCATAATAAACTCGTAATTACTATACTAGGCTATGATAAAAATAATATAATGGTTAAGGATTTTTAAACCTGTACTCTACAATGCATGAATGTAAAAGTCCCCAACAATTCTAATAACCACACCCAGAGATATAAAAAATGTTTATAATTATCAACGATCTGTTTCGGTGCACGCGAAATTAGACCTAAAGCTCGCCACCACGAGCGATCGCTATAACTCTCACAAAGAAATCCGAGTAGAGACACCAACGGTGCGAGGAGTTCGCGAGTGTGCTTTGGGACGTACGTGTGTGTGCGTCACGCCATGCTTCTGGATCTGGTAGAGACTTATTGTATGCATATAAAGTCAAGCTCGCAGTTGAATTAACAAGGTCCATCACACTATATCCGTTATCTATAGGACAATATACGAACATACGTGATGAGCGTGCATCTCCACGACATCGTATGTGGAGTGCCAAAGGTTTCACTTAACAACTACTTAACAAGAGCACACACGAGCAAAACTACGGTCGCTGCGCACAGTGCGCGTTCGTGATCTCTCATAAGTTCGAGTCGATAAAGGTGGGCCAAATCTTACAACACGTGCGTCACGAGTCACTTTTATCGTGCAGAAAACACGTCTCACTATAGTGCAAAGCATGACACCCTTTGAAAATCAGAGAAAGTCGAGCCCAAGCAGCACACAGGGCACGTGGAGAGTGTCATCCCGAGAAAGTCGCAGGTGACAGTCGAGACAAGAGTCGCACGCGCGCGAAAGGTATCCAAAGTGAGGACACAACCAAGAATAGACGTCCAGAGCTCGCGAACAGTATGTACGAGCAATATAGCCAAGAACGAGTCTCGCAGATAGTGTGTGGCCACGCATTATTAGTGTGACATTATGACATCAAGCCGACCCAGGGAATAAATAGAAGACACAAAGAAAAACATCAGTGAGATACACAGCGATGAGTGAAGAAACAGAAGCATCACAGACGTCGACGACATATTGGCTTAGACCGCCGTACTCATGGGCGGAGGCACACAACAGACCTAAGGTCTGTTAGAGTCCTAATAAGTAATTTGCCCGGAAAGGAGGCTGAGTTTCATTACAGAACATTCTCACAATGAGCTGCGCTCTCGAATGACTAAACAGCACAAAGTACACAGCCTTCAGTATAAAAGGAGAGCAAGATTAGAAATCTGCAAGAATTCAAATAGATTGAGCCAGTAGCCAGTGCAAAATCCGAAAACTCAACACCACGCAAGGTGAAAAGCGAAGAGTACAGAGACGCGCCGACCACCTCCAAGACATAAACCTCTGCAAAACTTCGACTCTTATATACTGTAAATAGATTCCTTCGTAGAGATAGTTAACCTGTTTTAGTTATACTGAGGAGAGGATTTTATAGGAATTTTAGAATGTATGTTAACATATCTTACCTTTAAGACAATTAGTTTCAATATTCGTGAGGGGGGGACACGGAGGAGTCTATGTAGAATTTCCGAAATTCGGTTCAACTATCAGATAACGATTTTACGAAGATTTCATTAAGTTGTGTATTAACACTCTGAGTGGAGGATAAGTTAAATTAGTTATGTTGAAATTAAACAGTTATAGTGAGTAGTCTTGAGTCTGTTATCTATAAAGAAGAGGACTCTCGTCTAATATTTTAGTGGCCTTAATACCCTACTAGCAAAGGGAGAAAGTTAGTAGGAGTGACCTATATAATAATTAATAGATAAAAGCAGAATATAAAACACTAATAACCTCAAAGACGAAGGCTCCAATTGACGGTGAATTAGATATTGATAAGATAGTAAAAGATGGATACAGATCAACACGGTGCCAACGTAGAAAGGCGAAAGCCGCACGACGCCAAGAAGAGAGGACAATTTACACGCCTAGTACAATATAATATACTCTCATAAAAGAAGCTAACGAGAAATGAATATACGAGATAAACATATTAATAACCGGATAAGATAACAGAGTAGGGCCGAGAGCGCCGCTGAGCCGTGCGCCAAAGCCGTCCGTGTGAGGTAGTGTGGAGAGAAGTATACATATAGTTATATAATAAACAGATTAATAATAAGAGATAGTACTATAATGACGAGTGAAATAACATAAGATATACGAATAGTAATATATAAGCCGAAGAAATTGAGGCGAGTACAAGGGCGGACCTAGATGCCCAAGGAGAGGAGCCTAACATGTGATGTAAGGTAGATCAATGAAAAGTTGAGAGAAAAAGCGAAGCGAAGAAAAAAAGTCATATTATAGAAATTCATATATAATACTCGAATGAAGCAGTTACCTCCGATTAACGCACGTAAGAGTCGAATGAGCGAGAACTTACCCAAGGTAACAGGAGAAAGGCAGGGAATGAATAAAATTCGAACCAAATATATTATAACATAGATAAATCAAAGAAGAGATATAATAAGAATAAGAAGAAATAAATTAATTAATAAAAATATTAAAATAGTTAATGAATAATATTATAAAAGAGTGTTGAAGCGATAAATAAAGAGTATAGGAGTTTACGGTTTATGAAATTTGATAATGCTTCACACCGAAATTGAATTGATTTTAATATTGATAATAGTATTGTGTATAGACCGAAGACTAATAGTTATATTAAAACTATAACAAGCCTTTGGCATTGCTCCTAACGGTAAGTCAAATAAGGCTTGTTATTGAGCGAGGGCTGACGTCCTCTTGATGCATTGGAGGTATGTTATAGCTATATATAACTATAATTATAATAATATATATATTATATATATATTATATATAATTAAATATAGATATATATATATTAATTTGAAGTTAATACTTATATACAATAATAATAACTATAACAATGATAATAATAAATAATTATGAGCTAATCCATTTTTTTGATCTTAAAAGAGGATATAAATTTTATATGTATAAAATAGTCTTTATTTAGTTTACAAGAAAGATCTGTTATGAAGCGTATAGAGGAGGATATATTATATATATGTAGTGAGTTGTACGTTATGAAGAATATGAAATAAGGAAGTATAATAAACGAACTAAGTGAGATAGTAGAAATCCGCAGGAGCTCACCTAGGTGAGGAAATAAGTATGGTGATAGTGAATTTGGTATGTGTGTAATAACACTCTTATATGACTGGATCATCATAAAAACGATACTTAAATATACTCTATTGGATTATGCGATTTCCGCGTAACATTAATATATGGAAAGTGAAAGTAAAAAATGTGACAGTGATATAACACACAATTGAAGAGACGTCAAGATCTTGGAGAGCGCATCGATAGACAGAATGTAGTGATAAAAAAACAATATGAGGTTACTGTGAGTGTGGTAATAGCAAATGACAAGTCGCCGTGGGTTCAATGCCTTGATACACCAAACACGGAAGAACAGGACACACGAGGATGAGTTTGCGCACACGTTGTATTCTGTCAGGAGCAGTGTGGCGGGATCTAGTGAAATAGGAGTGAGTACAAACAGAGCTAAATATGTGATGATGTAAGTTATAAATTAATGTAATTGTTTTAAATGTATATTGTAACTCGTGCCTCTATTGGATCTGTTGTTGTAAGCATAAGTGTTCTCAATTCTTGTCACACCTAGTAATACAATATTTATTATTCTTCACTCTCAAAGAAAGCACACAGATAGAAATGTCACAACATCCTACCACACGAGTAGATGCTTGTAATATATCTCAATTTACACAATGAGTTATCTGCTTAAACTGTGAATAGTTATTAGCAGGATTCTCTCTCACGAGTTTATAGTAGTCTATATATTATAAGGTAAAATAATAACTCACTGGGAGAAAGGTACGAAGCTGTATTAGTATATATGTTAGTATATGAATCGATAGTAAGCCTGCTACGGGATTTTCTTGGCTGATATTATGTATTTAATATGAGTAGAATTCTATTGAAGCGCAATAGGTATGATAATATAACACAGATAGATAAAAGGTGAGATATTATGTAAGATTAAGCTAAAGCGTATAGTTATCTAAGTTACAGGTAAATTGTTTTGAGTTAGCCTAGTGGAACATGTGTTTGAGGAGCAATATAGTACAGTTTTCGATTTTAGGTATTAAAGTGATATACAAAGCTACAGAAAATTAGTTTCATGAAACTAATATATAATTGAATATAATTGTAAGAATATTATTAATAATAAGAAATTTATAGCTGAGTATATTATGAATTCTATAAATATTTATTATATTAATGCTTTTTAAGAAATTGAATATAAATATATAGGTAGGGGTTATTTAAATAATTGGTGGGACGAAGATGAATTATAATTATATAAGTGTTATCAAATAATTTCTTGGTGAGGAGATAATTATATTCTACCTATTAACTATCAAATTATGTATTAAACATATAAGAAATACGTAATAAAAGTAAAGAAGATATAATGATAGTAGTGAATTGTTGAGGGAATAGGGCCGGGTCGGTTTATACTATGTAAATATATATATTAGAATAATATATATAAAGAGATATATAGTAAATGAATATTAATAATATAGAATATAGATAAGAAAAATAGGTAAAAAATTAATATATATAAAGATATATATATAAGAGATAATAATAAATATTATGAATAATAATAGTAATATAATGATATATATAAGATAGTATATATATATATATATGAATATTAATAAATATATATTAGAAGATATATAGATATATAATAAGTAAAATAAAATAGAATATAATATATAGGGGATATATTAGAATACCCGAAACGGTGGGGTAGTATGGTAATATACTATAGACCTACTATATATACCTATAGGCTAGTATAGATTAACCAAGTAGGTCAAAAAAGTGAAATTAAAAAGTAATTGATAGTTATAGAAGATATATAATAATGTAGAGTAGGAGAAACCTAAGACTAAAAATTCACTATAGAGAGAGATATATAAATGACTTAAAAGGATGTAATAAGGAGACGATGAATAAGTAAGGTATCTATATGAGTGTGTGTATGATTGTGTTATGTCTGGTGCTGTTGCGTGATGGACAACTGTGTGGTGTCTGCTGTTGAGTTCGTAGTGAACAAAGACGCTAACCCTTCATAAGACCTCTATCAATATAGGACTATAATAAGAGGTTACGGGTCGGTGTGGTAGATAGGAGTTGTTGTGTGTGGTGTAGTGAGAGAGAAGATGAGAGGATAGAGAGAACGAAGAAAGATGCTTGGAATGATATAAGGAGGAAGATATAAGAGGAATCTGTAATTAAGAAGAGAGACAGTAAGAGTTTAATGCAAGAGTGAGAAGAGAGAGAGGAGAGAAGAAGAGAATTTTGATTAAGAGAATGGGTTATAGTATGTATAAGAAAGTATGAAAAAAACTGTATAGAGAGTAAGTAGAGGAGACAAGAAGTTTCAATACGTAAGGAAAATTGATTTTTATATTTTAAAAATAAAGTAAACAAGGAGTATTGAAAAAAATGATTAGAAGGTTATGTTTCTTTTGTTATAACAAAGGTAAAGATTATTTAAAAAGTGATTGGGAATTGAATTAGTATTGGAGGAATATAGAATATATAATGCTTAAGCAGTGAATAGATTTGAAAGTATTTTTGCGTGGTATTTGATGATAAGGAATGAACACTTATGACCACATAGAATCTGATTATTTTGATTTTTCTTCTTCAAAAATAAACAGCTGTTATCTTAGTAGAGTTATTAATACACCTATTAAGAAGATAAATATGGAAGTATAGATAACGAGATAAGACAAGATAGATTAATATGGTTTAAATATAGTAGAAGATTAAAGGCGTTTTAAGTGAAAGAAGTAAATTTAGTGTGAATACGAAATATAGAAGAAAGAAATGATTTGTGAGATAATTCACATGAATAATTAATGTTGATAGAAAAATAATAACTCAGAACAACCGATTTACATCTTTCACAGATTGAATGAATGTGCTGATGAGTATATTGTAATAAATACTCCCACAACGACTTCAACAGAAATTAATAAGAAAACTTTATTACGACAAGAGTAGCGAATAATCCAAAGCAATTATGTAGATTAAAATGGAAATAAACCTATCAATTTATATAGTTAGTCAATTATTGCTAAACTATAATATAAATAACAATATATAACTATAAATGAAGACTAAAAATAAACTATATATATAATTGGTAGTAGATAGAATATAGTATATTATAATATAATATATCATTTATATATATACATTATTATATATATATATATAAATATTGAGTAATGAATTAATATATATATATTAGTTAAAGTATATAAAAGATATTATAGATAGAGATTTATACTATGCTAAGATCAATAGATAAAATTATAAGATAGATAATTAAGAATAGAAAATATAATAATAATATAATAATATAATAATTTATATTTAATATATTAATATATATAGGAATATAATATATTTAATATATATTATATAAATAATAATATATATATAATAATATTAAATAATATAATATAATATAATATAATAATATAATTATATATATTATTATATAATAATATATAATATTATAATATATTAGATATATATATAAAAATATATATTGAATAATTATATTAAAATATAATAAGGAATATATATTAATATATATAATATGAATAATATATTATAAATATATAAAATATAATAATAGATAATATATAGTATATAGATAATATAAAATATAGTATATATATATATATAATGAATATTTAGAATATAAAATAGATAAAAATATATGTTATATATATAGTAGATTATATATATATTAATATATATAGATATATGATATTTATATATAATATAAATTATAAAGGAATAATAATATATTTATAGTATATAGATGAAAATATAATATATATTATAGATATATTAATAATTTATTGATAATATAATATATAGTATATTATAAATAGATTATATATATTATTAAGATATATTAATATATATAGATATATATATATATATTAATATTACATTATAATATTATAAATATATAAGATATAATTAATATATATAAGAGATATAATATATATATATTTATAATAGTGTAAATAATTTAGGAAGAAGTAGAATAAATTATATGAAGTATGAAAATTATAGTATATATCCACGACAGCAATTCCCTCCGAGTGACCACTACCTATGGGCAACGAAGTATGCAGTGCATTTGTAAAGACAATTATGAAAATCTAGTATAGTTTATTTCTTTTCTAATAATATTTTTTCCTCCGGAGTCAATATATGGTTAGAGAGATTGACTATTTTCTGTGTTCGAGTTAACTACCCAATTGCTATTTATGTAAATTTTTTCAAATTTTCTTTCCAAACTATTTATCTTATTTCTAATGATTTGATTTTTTCTAATATGTGAACTATTTAAAGCTTGAGTGAAATCTATCAATGAATTTGGTTTTTCAGCATATCATAAACTTTGAAAGGATTTGAAAGCCGAGTAACACTTTCTGAAAGCTAATTTAACTTCTACCTTAACCTTCGCAATTCTGTTTGAAACTAGTTGTCTATGTATCCATGGAAACGGCTCAGAAGAATTTTTGTATATGTTTCTATTTAACAAGGACTTCGGAATTATTAAATTATTGAGACATCTTAAAAATAATATTCTGTATTTTTAATATATTAAAGTTTATGTGAATGAGTTGTGTATTTTAATAATAAAGAGCATCTCAAATAGAAGTTATTAAAAACAAGATTGAGCTGTTCCAATATTATATGTATATAGTTGTTCAACTTTAGAAAGTACTGTTAATTTTTTTGATATTTTTTAATAACTCAGGACATTATGTTTCTCCGTTTTAAAGACATTCCCAAGTTTATTCCAAATGTGGTCCAAATTTTTTTTCTACAACTGGATCCTCGAACCATACGTTTATTTAAATTTCTTTACTACTCTATATTATTAATTTTTAATCTGATTGCATTTCTATTTTGATGGGCTGTAAATTTACATAGAATGAAATGTTTTAAATTTCAATTTTTCTACCAATAATCTTAGCTTGGCTTCTAATATCTTCAAACACACCATACATACTATCACTAACATACTTCATACTATAATATATTATATTTACTAATATATAATTATATAATATATAGTATATATATATTATAATATTATATTATATATGAAATGTATAGTATATTAGATATATATTAATATATATATTCTATGAATATATATTATATATATTATATTATATAATATATAAGTATTATATATAAGTTATTTATATTATATATATATTATATATGATATATATATTATATGATATATATATTATAATATATATATATATATATATATTATATCATATAATATTATATTATATATATAATATATATACTATAATATATATATATATTATTATTATATATATATATATATTATATATATATATATATATAAATATATAAATATATATACTATATAATATTACTAAGATAATTTTCTATATCCGTTGTTCTACCTGCCACTCTGGAGAAATAGTAAAATTGCAGGTTCAGTCAAAAACAAAATAATAGTTGTTGTTCCCACTCCTTTGACCAAGTTATGTACTAAATGAATTTGATTCTGAAACCGATGCAAACGTAGTAATTTAAATTAAGGAGATCTTGATACGTTCCTAAAATATATATATTACTATATATATAAATATATATATATATATTATATATATATATATTATATATTATATAATATAGTATATTATATCATATATTATATATATATATAATAAATATATATATTATATTCGTATATATATAACAGTGGCGTATCCAGGGGGCCATGGGGGGGCCAGACAAAAATCGTTCTTATATATATATATATACTATATATAATATATTATATATACTATATATTATAATATATTTATAATTATATATATATATATTATATATCTATATTATATATTATATATATATCTTAAATATATGATATATATATATATATATAATTGAATAGTATCTATATATATATATATTATATAGTATATATCTATATATATGGAAGAGACAAAATATTAATTTCCTCAGAAGAGAATTGGAAGAATTTCTATATGAAATTACTAAATATCTTACATTATTGTTTAATTAATCCGCCTGATTGAGAAGTGGAGCGAAAGTCCGAGATAACATCTTCAATTTGTTATTTCAATATTTCGATGTATGTAGAGGGAGCAAGTCCAATAAGTATTTCATCTCAATAGTATTCTCGCAGTAGGTTTTCAAGAAGTTACTGTTGAAAAGGCTTTTTCTACATGAAGCATTAACACGGGTAAAAATTGCAGTATTTCACCAGAGGTAAATTTTGGAAATTTGGACTGCGGAACAAGAACTAGTCATTGCTACTTGTCGGTTTTGGGAGACCTGGCTGTGGAGCCATTTCAACTTCCATAAATCCTATTCTGCTTTTTCTAATCTAATTGGGTTGTAGATTTTCTTGTAAAATACGTTACAACAATCTTTTTTTCTCATATGGTCACATTACATCGCGTTCGTTATGACAAACGCAAGAAACTTTGAAATAAACCTCTCTCCTAATGCTGCTATTAATCATTCCAAAATGGTATAAAAATGGATTGCGAATAATAAGTGTTGTGGTCGGAACAGAATACTTGGGTCCTGTTTTTTGGAATTGTTTATTCTTGTACATGCAATTCAGATACTCAGTTAGAATTCAATAGCGCTTAGCACTTCTTCAAAATCAGCTGAAATTCTAAGGTTGCATTTTCTCTGATGGTTTTAAGTTTAGTTTTAACTACTGGACTTAAGAGATTTGTTCCTGACAGCGGACGATTATATAAAATTAATTAACTTCTGCACTTTATATTTTATTAACGGATATGATACTTTAAAATTTTTAGTTCTAGAAATTTTCGGGGGGGGGGCCATGGCCCCCTGCCCCCCCCCTAAATAGCCCATGTATATATCTATATATATATATATATATATTATATTATATATTATATATATATATTATATATTATATATATATTTGATATATAATAAATATTTATTATATATATA
>JABUQX010050731.1:2500-5000 GCA_015478945.1 Trachelipus rathkii
TATATATATATTTATAATATATTATAAATATATATATAATATATTATATATCATAATATTAACTCTTGCCAAAGTGCTCTGATGATACTTTAAACAGTTACCTTGTAAGTTTGTTTGTGAAGCCTCTGTAGGTAAAGTCTTGGGAATGAATTTATAAATTAAAGAACACCTACTGTTTTGCAGATTACGTCCTTGGGCAGAGGTTAGACCCATCGTTTAAGACTTTGGTTTTGAAGATAATAAAGTCTTACTTACCACTTATTCATTCATTATAAAAGAAAAAATATCAATAAATTCACAATTGTTTCTTTCACATTTTTGTCACAAAAAAAAAAAAAAAAAAAATCTTATAAAGGATTTTAAAAGAGATGTCTACTGACAAAGACTATATAGTTATACATCACAGGAAAATTATAATTATATCAAGCTGATGTATGTCCCACAAGTAAATTACGAAAAGAATGTTAGAACTCTATACCAGACAATATTATATACAGTGGGGTTTCCAGGGGGGGGGGGCAGGTGGGCCATGGCCCCCCCCGAAATTTTTAGGACACTAAAAATTTTTAAGTATCATATCCGTTAATAATATAAAGTGCAGAGGTTAAATTAATTTTATATAATTCGTCGCTGTTAGGAACAATTCTCGTAAGTCTTTTGGGGAAGTTTTTACAGGAGAAGAGAAAAGCGTCATAATTTTACTATATATATATATATATATATATATATATATATATATATATATATATATATATATATATATATATATATATATATATATATATTATATATTTAATATATATATAATAATAAATATATATATATAGTATATATATATATATATATATATATATATATATATATATATATATATATATATATATATATATATATATATATATAATATATATCATATATATTAGACGGAGAAGAGATGTGTTCTTAAATTCTTCTCATCGTCAGCATTTTTACTAAGAAATAACATTGTGGTTTTCTGTGTAACGCTATCAATCTATTGTTTTTTAAGGGTAAATAATATCAAAGTTGCTAGTGATAAGGTTATAGTTTTTGTACTTTTGTGTTTTAACATTTTTGTTCTTGTTGTTGTTTAAATAAAAAAATACAAATAAAAAGATATGACACGAGAAACAGATATTAGAAACTTTTTCCACAAAAAAAGTAAGCAATATACTATGGTAATAAAGATTACTGTTATTCAAAGAGTGAGGTTCTCGGACTCGAAAAATCAGTTTCTCCTGGCAACTTCTGTATACTGTGATAGCAAGCCTGAAGAAATCTCAAGTAGACGGTGATGTTTTTCCTTTACAAGCGTCTATAAGTCAGGCGCAATCAAGGAAAACAGAAAGGATTGTCATCTCAACGAACAATTGGCAATTCATAGGTACGGTATTTAGCAATGAGGAAAAAGTGGAAATATTAAAATATCTTTGGACCCAGAATTCAAAATATGATATTTCCTTCTCCAGGAAGCAAAGGTCGGAAAGATATTTTCAAAGAAGTGGCTTGATGATATTAAGTGTTAGCTTACTCTGATAAAAAAACGTTAGGGTTTATTGCTCAATTGTGTATTGTTTTTGGAAGCAACAAAAGGAGAAGGTAAAGAAAACACCAGGAATTGGTGTTTTTATCTCGAAATGACCGTATTCAACTTAAAGAAAGCCATTGAATATTTCAAAAAACACGAGATAACTAAATATCACAAAGAATCGGTAGAAAAGAGATTTGGTGTAGAAAAGCAGGTTCAAGGAAAAATCGAGAGCATCGACAAACAGATTGACAGTCAGAAGAAAAGGGAGGCAGAAGACAGTAGAAAGCGGCTAATTCCAATTGTTGAAACAATTCGATTCTGTGGTAAGCAAAATATATCGTTACGTGGACATCATGACTCAGATCGAATCGAACTCTCTTGACCTGTGGGAAACGATGACAATTTTCGGAGTCTTTTTAAAATATCGTGCTAATGCTGGAGACCATGTTCTTTCAGAACATTTAAAAAACTAGTGCTAGAAATGCCATGCTCTAATTCAGTCATTTGCACATCTCATTCAACGTAAAATTGTGCAAAACATAAATAAAATAATTTTTTTTACTGTCTTAGCCGATGAGACGACCGATGTGTTCCAGAAGGAACAATTTTCGTTGTGTGCGCGTTACGTTGATATTGATACTCTTACCATCAAAGATATTTTGTGTTTCGTCTCAGTAAATGATTTGACGGGAATAAGTCTTGCAAAATTAATTGAAGAAAAAGTAACTGAACTTGGTTTGAATATGAATAATCTAAGAGGATAGGGGTATGATGGTGCAGCAGCAATGAGTAGTGAGTTCAGGGGTGTTCAGAGAGTAATAAAGGAAAAATGTCACAAAGCTATTTATACTCCCTGCTTTTTTGCATTGCTTAAAGTTATGCCTCACAGACGCTTCTAAAGTTCAAAATATTCGAAGTGCAATTGGAATAATATCAGAATGGTGTACATTT
>JABUQX010050731.1:25000-47565 GCA_015478945.1 Trachelipus rathkii
ACTGAACCCTGTGCAGGGGACCACTCTTCACTATTTCCCCATGATGACTTATTGCCATTTGGTTGTACACACTGTTTTCTATTTCGCAACCACTCTTTAAACCAACCATGTACCACTCCACCTATACCACATTGCAATAACTTCTTCATCAGCCTTATGTGGGGAACCTTATCAAAAGCTTTACTAAAGTCTAAATATACAAATATCACTGGATATCCTGGTCAAGCAAGTCAGTAATGTATCCATATCTAAACAGGTTTGTCCCCTGACTGACTATCCCTTTCTGAAAACCGTGCTGGGAGTCATACAATACCTTGTTATCTTCTAAATATTTCTCTATACGACCTTTCAGTAACTTTTCCAGAACCTTTACAACCAGAGACTGTTAAGCTAACTGGCCTATAATTTCCCAAATCTTCCTTACAACCTTTCTTATAAATAGGCACAACATATGCCATTTTCCAGTCATCTGGTACCTCACCAATGTTTAGATCGCTAAAAATCAAATAACAGTGCCTTTGCAATGCTGATACTACCCTCTTTCAGAATTCTACCATATATCCCATCAGGCCCTGCGGCTTTACCTGGATCAATATGGTCTAATAAACGTTTAATATCTTTTACGTCAAATCGCCAGGAGACTTTGAACACCAAAAGCCGTACTAGCGATCGGAAAGAAGACCCATGAGATTCAGATGGCTAAAGAAGTGAAGAGTTGAGAGATTCAATATCTTAGATAGAATACAAGTGAGAACTATAGGGCGATAGTTAGAAGGATCAGAGCGGCTTCCTTTTTTCGGAATAGGTTGGACATGTGCGTGCTTCCAACACTGAGGGAAAGTGCTAGTATTAACAAGAGAATAGTTTTGACCGAGGGTGTGCCAGCACGCAACACATTTCCATCAAAAACTCGGGCTTTTTCAACCCTTGTTAAACATTACTAAACTATATAATAGCCGAGTAAATATAAACACTTTTTGAGCCATTGAGAGGTGCGTTTAAGGAAATTAAAAAAAAAAAAGTTTATCTTTATCGAAATCGAATCTAATACAATTTAAAATCTGATAAGAAAATATTTTATAAACTCGTAAATTAAGTTAACGGTTAACGGATGTGGGGGAAAAATTTAACTCGTTAATAGACCGTTAATTTTTTTCGAAATTAACGAAAGCGTTAAAAGTTAACGAAAAAATTTAACGAGTTAATTAACGGATCAACGCTTTAACGCGTTAATGCCCACCTTTGTATATATATATATATATATATATATATATATATATATATATATATATATATATATATATATTATATATATATATATATAAGGAAGAGCTCTGTGCACCCTAAGCTATATGATTATCCCACTGATGGGAGTACATAAAGTGTTCTGGTATATCCCATTGCACTCTAGTGTCCAATGGTTAGTCCCTTTGATGCCAAGAGGGGCTTCTTCCAAAAATATCCTCTCATCCACCTCTCCACCCCCTGTCAATGCTTGGGAATTGAAGATCTCCGGTGGTGCCTTCACAGAATTGCTTGCTTATTAAGATGCAGTCTTCTTCTTTTTTCAGTAATTTTTGCAAAGTTCGTGGATAGTTCTCTCTAATTTCTACTTTGTTGAACATCACCTCTCCTCATCCAAATCTCATCTCTTATTCTTAACCGAAACTCAGGTGTTTGAACGTACTGACCGCAAACAATACTCTGTTCCCTCTTACTGCCTCTATTATCAGTTTCTGCCAAAGGAGGTTGTTGTTGTTTTTACGTACGCAATGATATTGTTTGTTCTCGTGCCTCTGATCTGAAATCTTCGTGAATATTCTACCTAATAGCTAAGGCTATCTTGTCAATCTACTACTAAATTTATCTGTTCTGCATATCTGTCTCCAAACTTTACTGCCTTCTCAAATTCTTGCCTATCTAATCTACAAAATAAACCACATTCTCTCTTTTTCTCCTTTCTCAGAAATCATCATATTTAGTGATTTCAACTTGTATTACTGCCAATGGTGAACTTGCCTACCTCTTTTCTATCAAGAGTGACCTCGAGCTCGACCTCTACCTCCACCTCTACCTACCCGTATCACTGATCGTCTTGGAGATGAACAAAACAGTCTAGGCCTTTTCTTATCCTCTAATCCTTCTCCTTATTCTGTTAAACTCTTTCCTCTTTTGGGTTCATCCGATCATCTTCTTATCTCTATATCCTCTTCTATTTCTTCAAGTCTTCCGCAGGAATGATACCTGCCTACGGCGAGAAGACGTTTTTGGCCCTTCTCTGCTGCAAACTGGTCAGGCATGTGATTGTACTTATTTGACTTTCTATGGAATGACTACTACTACTTCGGTATTTGGGGTAACTCGGAGTGTACAGAGCTCCTAACCGAAGTGATTCTTTCACTTCAACTTTATCTAACTTGCCTTGGTTTAACTCTGTTTGTTCTTGAGCTATTCGCCGCAGGGACGTTGCCTTCAGGAGTTACCATCGTCGTCAAACTCTAGAAACTCACGTAACTTATATTTCATCCTGGAATTGTACAAAACCTATTCTCCGTAAAATTAAAAGCTTTTTTCTCGGTAGAAAATGAAGTACTCTTTCTGGTTTCTCTTCCTCCCGTATATTTTTTGGCATTTTGCAAAAAAATGTCAACTTTAACTTGGCTTCTTCCTCTTTTCATCCTTTAGTATCTTCCGGTGGCATAACTATCGTTTTACCATCTGTTGAAGCTGAGATCTTCTCTCAAACTTTTGCCTCTATTTCCACCTTCGACGATTCCGAAGTTATTCCTCCTTCCATGTGTCTCCTTCAACTCATTTATGCCTAACAATGTAATTTCTTTTAAAGATGTTATTTCTTCTCTCTCTGAGCTTAACACTAAGAAAGCATACGTCCTGATGGAATTCCTCGTGTGGTTCTTAAAACTTGTGCTTCTGAGTTTGCATCCTGCCTTGGTAGACTATTTCGCCGATGTCTTTCCACTTCGACCTTTCCTTCTTGCAGGAAACATGCGTTCATTCAACATGTGCCGAAAAAGGGGGAACCTCTTAACCCTCTAACTATCGCCATATTGCTTTAACCTCCGTTCTTTCTAAAGTTTTCTAATCAATTCTTAACAAGAAGATTTGAAGACATCTCAATTCTTCTAAACTTATCTGTAATAACCAATATGGCCTTCGTAAGAAACGATCTATTTGCGATCTTTCTCTTCTCCTTGATTCTTAGTCCTTTGTTATTCTTCGTCTCGGTGAAGCTTTTGCTGTGGCGCTAGACATATCGGAAGCATTCGATACAGTCTGGCACAAAGCCTGGATTTCTAAACCTCAATCTTTTCTGATTTCCTTTCCGGTCGTTCAATAGCAGCTGTTGTAGACGGTCACCTCACTTCCGTTTAATCTATTATCTATTAATGGTGGCGTTCCTCGGGGTTCTCTCCTATTCCCAACTCTATTTTTAATTCTCATTAATGACTTTCTCTCTATTACTTCGTCTTCCATTCATTCCTATGAAGATTGTTATAACTTTTATTGCTTCTTCCAATTTGAGAGGCAAGCAATTAGTTGATGACAGGAGGGCGACATTTGGGCAGCTGACCTCTGCTTTCTTGTATCTGTAAATGGGGCAAAGAAAACATGGTAGTTATCAATGCCTCAAAAATACAGTTTCTTCATCTAATCTACTCGACATAATCTTCAGCACAGCTATAAAATCTTCTTCTAAAAGCACACAACTCAAATCTTCCACTATTCTTAAAATTCTTGACGTTTCTTTATCTCGTGATTTTATTTATAAGGATCTCTCTCTCTCTCTCTCTCTCTCTCTCTCTCTCTCTCTCTCTCTCTCTCTCTCTCTCTCTCTCTCTCTCTCTCTCTCTCTTCTCTCTCTCTCTCTCTCTCTCTCTCTCTCTCTCTCTCTCTATGTTAATTATAAGAATCACATTATTTCTCTTTCTAAACAAGCTTCCTAGAGGTTGTGTGTTCTGAGGCGCCTTTAAAATTTCTTTACACTTTCTTAGGTCGATCTCTTTATATGGGTGTCGTTCGCCCCTGTATGGCGTACACTTCGCATATCTGAAGGGGGAGGGGTTTCACTCACGCTGCTGTCCTCGAAAAAGAGTAGTGAGGGCTTTTGGTATTCTTACTAACTCTCCTGCTCTCACTAACTCTCTCTCTAGCCTCTTTCTACCAGTTGAATTGTTCCATCATTCTCTTCATGCTATCACCATTACAATGATCATTGCTCTTCTGAACAATTTAGTCGTGTACTTCCTCCTTTGAAGGGAGCTTTGTGCCACTTGTCTCTCCACACAGTCTCATCCCTTCTCTCTTCAACTCTCTGATGGTTCAAAGGCTCAAACTTTTTAATTACATTTACACTTGTTACAAACACATACACACATACATACCCACAAACACACACACACAGACATGTATTTAAATATATATATATATATATATATATATATATATATATATATATATATGTGTGTGTAAAATATATATATATATTTAGATAAACATATTTTTCAGTCATAAATATATATATATATATATATATATATATATATATATATATATATATATATATATATATATATATATATATATATATATATATATATATATATATATATATATATATATATAGTAATACATATGTCAGTCATAGTTTGTGTGTGCAAAAAATATTTATATATGTTTATACTATATATATATATATATATATATATATATATATATATATATATATATATATATATATATATATATATACATATATATATATGTATTTCAATAAAAAACATGGATAGAGATATATATATATATATATATATATATATATATATATATATATATATATATATATATATATATATATATATATATATGTGTGTGTGTGTGTGTGTGTTTGTTTGTTTCTGTGTGTGTGTAGATGTGTGTATGTGTGTGTGTGAGTGTGTGTGTAAGGGTGTATGTGTGTGTGTGAGTGTGTGTGTAAGGGTGTGGGTGTGTAGCTGTGTGTGCAACACAAGTGCAAATTTAATTATTATCTTATATACGAGTATTTTACATTTGCGACAAAACTAAAATTAATATATGCAATGTATGAAGAAAGCTTTTCATAAAATTTAATTCTTTTTAAAATAACTCTTAAGGGCCACGAACGAAATTTAACGGAATGAAGACTCATTTAAGTGAAACGTACCTTATTTTATACCATTTAATGGCAGGGTCCAATATTAGCTCCAGCAGCAGCCCATCTTATATCCACCCAGAAATGAACATACAATTCTTAATTTTCAGGCAAACTTCATCGAAAAAAAAAAAAAAATGTAAACCGCAGCTTTTTCTGATCTCTAAAACGTTGTATTTGGGTGTTTCTGTAATCATTTTTTTAATTTTCATTTTTTGGAAAAATTTTCGAAAAAGACTTCAAACTTGAAATATACATAGATGGATATATTACCTAGAGAATGCATGAAATAGTTTTTTGATGTTTTGAAATTTGTGCTCAGCAATGTCGAAATTCAAAACCTACTTTTTTTTGTTTTTTAAAATGAAAAATTGCGATAATTTTTTCTGGTTGTGCGATCTGGATGAAATTTTCAGAGCATATGTAGTCGGGGGAGATACACATGTTTTATTTAGATAATTTCTTTGTATATGCAGTAGTTTTGGATTTGTTCTTAGAACAAATTTAAAAAAAAAAATTTGTTAGAAATTTAAAAAATTTTCTTTTGAGTATACAAAAAAAAATTATCTAAGTAAAAAAGATATAACTCGCCCGACTATTCAAGCCCTGAAAATTGTGTGTGTGCGTGCGTGTAACACAAGTGCAAATACCATATCTTATATACGAGAATTTTACATTGCGACAAACCAAAACCATGCAATGTATGAAGAAAGCTTTTTCATAAAATTTAATTCCTTTTAAAATAACTCGTAAGGACTGCGAACGAAAATTAACGGAATGGAGACTCATTTAAGTGAAGCGTTACATTATTCTTTTTTCTATTTAAAACTATTATTTTCTTATTTTATATAAATTACAAAGTTACTCGATGGAATCTCCTTACGCATAAAGAGTTGCAAGAGGATGATTACTTTCGAGAGTGTTTGTTATTGTTTATACTTTGATGGATATCGTAAATGGGCTTCTTCTATCTTTTTTCCTTTAATTGTTATTTATACTAACTCATTGTAATTTTGCTTATAATATTTCTGCATAAGGTTCTCATCCCATTTTAGATGAAGTATTGTTCTGAAATCTGTGACGGACCTAATTTTACCTATCTTCTGAACAGCGCCTGAAAACGGCTAAAACTTTATCAATAATACTGCAAAGCTCTGGTAACATCAACTCTTTATTTTTTTTTAAGACATGACGAAAATACTTTTTCGTTCTTTTATTGATAGGCACCCAAAAAAAAAAAAAAAAAAAAAAAATCATCGCTTTACTCTCGCGCATAAAAGGAGCAATGGTCTTGCATAACTTCTGTGTGGAAACTGGCAACTCCAGACTTGTTCATTAGGATATACTTCTTTTCCAGCTACTTCCAAGATGTGAAATTCTCTATCAGCTTGTTTTTCCCTCTGGATATAAAGCTTTCTTCTTTAAGGAATATTTCCACCCACACCTGAGAATATGTCATGATGTTCTTATTGGGGGGGGGGGAGCATAAACCCCTAGAACCTTATTTTTAATTTATCGTCCTTTATAAAGGTTGTGCCGATGAGTAGAAAGCAAATATTAAAAAGAAGAATCCAAAATACTTTACAAATCTTTAGAATTTTAACATATGACAAAATCTGATCAATTTGGAAAAAAAACAAAAAAAAACAAATTAAATCTATGCTAACTAGAGCAAAGACATTAAAACTCTGTTGTTTCCTCTCCATAAAATTCAAGACTGCAGAAACTCCACCTCCTTCTAAATCACCTTAATAAGAAAATATTATAGGAATGCTCGTTCTCACACTGTCACTTTATCTACAATGAGCTAAATTTCCATTATTTATGTAAAATTCAGTTAGTTAAAGGCATTTCTAATCAATAATAATAATAATAATAATAATAATAATAATAATAATAATAATAATAATAATAATAATAATAATAATAATAATAATAATAGTAATAGACACACACACACACACACACACACACACACACACACACACACACACACACACACACACACACACACACACACAGTAATAATAGTAATAATAATAGTAATAGTAATAGTAATAGTAATAGTAATAGTAATAGTAATAGTAATAGTAATAGTAATAGTAATAGTAATAGTAATAGTAATAGTACTAGTAATAATAATAATAATAATAATAATAATAATAATAATAATAATAATAATAATAATAATAATAATTATAATAATAATAATAATAATAATAATAATAATAATAATAATAATAATAATAATAATAATAATAATAATAATAATAATAATAATAATAATAATAATAATATACACAATAGTTATGTGAATGCTAATAAAATCGATTATTTTATGTTAGTAATTACATAATTGCTAATTTATTTATTGGATAAAGATTACAAAATACCACGAAAACATAAACCAGATATGACCGCACTAATACAGACATGAATTATGAGATAATTTTCATTCTATAAATCATGTTTAATATAATAATATTAACACTATAATGATGATCGCAATCAGAACAACCCAAATAGCAAGCACACCAGAAGCTAGTAATAATAGTCACAACAAGTATATTGCAGTATGAATTTATATATATATATATATATATATATATATATATATATATATATATATATATATATATATATATATATATATATATATATATATATATATATATATATATATATATATATATATATATATATATATATATGGTATATATATATATATATATATATATATATATATATATATATATATATATATATATATATATATATATATATATATATATATATATATATATATATATATATATATATATATATATATATATATATATATATTTATTATGACGCTTCTTGCATAAGAATTTATTAATCTTTCATTTTTTAAAGGATCCGGATAATTACTTTTAAAGGTGCAAACATGATATATTCTACGTATTGAGTAATCGCTATATAGTGATACTGTTGGTGCAGTGTTGTAAGTAAGCAGACAGAATTGCTTAGTAAATAAATAAAGTTATGTATATTAAGAAGATTGAACATTAAGATATTCCGTGCTCTACAATAAAGAATTTATCATACTGTCAAATGAAAAGGACTTCCGGAAAATTACCTCAAACGTCAAACATTGATATTAAACCTAAATATATTGTGTATTAAGATGCTGTTATACTGTTGTGTGGGTTTAAATATTAAACAGATTTGGGCTGATCGCTTAAAGTCGTAAACCAAAATAAAGTTGATAGACGGTAGGTTAAATCTTTTATATTTATAGTTTATATTTTGATATTTATATATTTTAGTTGTATATGTATGTTTGATATTATCATTAACCTTTATTGCTGATGTAAGGGTGGGCTTATATTTTTTTTAACGTATTTGTTTGTATTGTGTGGTGAGCGGGCGGTGTAGGCCTTTGGTGTTGGGGAATTACCAAGGGTGGGGTTTCCCATAACACAGGCTTGATTGAGTTATCTATAGATAGGGAAAATGGAGGAGGTGGAAATCAGTGTGGGGTGTATTGAATGTGAGAGGTAAACGAGGGATTAGAAGAGGGAGGAAGTAGGGTGGATGTTTTAGGAAAAAAGGTTGGATGTGCTAGGCGATAACAGAACACCAAGTTGAAAAGAAGAGGGAGATTGTTATCTACTGCACACGAATTACCAAAAAGGGTTTGATTCGGGACTAGTCGAGCGTTTGACGTTAGGAAATGACTCTAATAATTCATTTTAGTGGTAACATATAGGTTTTAAAAATTCAAATTATTAAAAAATAATTAAATATTTAGTTTCGAAACTAACATCGTATGTCATTATCTATCATGCATTCGTAGTATAATGATCGTTTATATGAAGGCCTTGTTTTATTTTTAAAAACTCCAACTGATCGATCCTATAGTTAAGTATACACGAAGACACCAGCTGTCGACAATAATGTAGACACTAGTGTCAATGATCCCCAAACGGTTTACAAAGTCACTAGATGTCGACACTTATGTAGACACTAGTTTCAATGTCGTCCACACGACTTACAAATATGAATATCAATATTAAATCACAGGTGCAGTGTTCATTTCCGTGTATTTGTCGTGTCCACACTAAAGCTCGCTACCCTTTACATATTATTCAGTTCAATAGTGTACAAGTAATCACGGACGAACGGCGTACTGGGGTAATCGCAGTTTTGTGCCATTTTGATTAAATAAAGTGGACTTAAAAACAAAATAGTAAGAGTTGAAGACTGGATAAAAAGAAGGAAAGAGCTAGTGGGATCATAATAAATTATTAATTGAGCTTAGAAAGGAGATATAAAAAAGCGACGATATAAAAGATAAGCCAAATACAAAACTTTCAATATAAAAAACATGCTCCCTAAATGGCACACACTTCTTGAATATTTGTAATGCCCAACAAAAAAAAAAAAAAAAAAAACAAAAAAAAAAGAAACTAAACCAAAAATAAAAAAAAAACATATAGACAAGCTCCTGAAGTAAATAAAAAAATTAGATATAATAGTTCAGAGAAAATTAGTTCCGATATTTCTAACCCAATACTAGTTGCCTATAAACACAATAAATCGAAAATTAAATAGTTCATAGCAAAACTGTAACTAAATCAAAAAGATACGCCCCAAGAAGCATAACCTAAAATAGACAGCAAAAAAAAGAAAAAAAAGTGTATCTATGAAAATCCTGATTGGAAGTTCAAAAATAAACACTCGCAAACAGGCACGGTCATATGATTACCATAAACTCAACCACAGCAAAAGGCAAAATATGCATATGAAGACGAAGAAAAACCAAACGCCAAACTACTCAAACACAGTGTCGCCAAACAAACATGATCAATTCCAATGTAAATACATCAAGTTTAACAACCTGAGCAAAACACCCTTCGCAAAATATGTTACACTGAGGAACTAAAAATAGTCGACACTTAGAACGAAAAGTGCAAAGGTACAGTTTATGACAAAAATAAACTTTGAAACCCCCAAACTCATAACGAAAAAAGCAGTAACCATTAACAAAGTAGTATTCGCCCAGTTTGAGCTCGACCAGCTTTTTCTCAAAAAAGTATAAGAGATAGAGGTCTAAAACTTGGAATATAAATCTATATATGGGTAAGCTCGAATCCGTGTGAATTTCAAGTCTGTTTAGGATGTATATAGAGGGGGTCACCCCGAGGGTTGGACGGCCGATATTGCGGCTCACGCCCCTTGTTTGGCAGGTGATCTGCAGTGTGGTTTAGTCCCTAACGAGCGTTTGGCCGGACCGAGCACCTGGAGGTCCAAACAGACGAAGTCTGTGTTGACCGACAACGAACACCCGACTGAAAGCACCGCGCGGTGCAGAGCAACCAATGCACAATACACCCCATTAATATATCCTAAATTATCTACTTACAATCGAAGATTCGATTTCCGAAGGGAAAATCGAAATCTTGCCAGAGTCGAACAAAAAACGGATCCCTGTGCAGCCGGGAACCTCGCTTTTTTTACGCACTTTGACCTCCTTGGGGATAATACCGCCGAACCAAGGTTTTCTTATACCTTCGCAATCACCTACGGTTACTGACAGTCTAAAAAAACGATCCATTATAATACAAATAAACAGGAAGTATAGAGTAACGTCCATCAGTTATAAATCCGTCAAAACGCAATATAACCTAAGCTTCTACTGACACAAAGGTGAAATCAAAAAAAAACATAGATGTCACCAACCATACCACACAAAGCACCCAGAATGTACCCTAAACCAAATAGTGACCGAAACAAACAATAGAGTGCACCGTGCGATAACGGTCACCCATAAGGGGGTCAGCCCCCATTAATCGACAATTAGAACGAAAGAATAAAAATAATCAAAAAACAAAAAGTACCGTCCATGAAAAAGAAAAAGCCCAACCTGGTTTAAGACAGAAACGAATAAAAAAACAGTATCGGATTGAAAATTTAGAAAAGATGTAAAGAAAAGCATAATATACATGATGTAGACATAATACATCCATCGTAAGGAAGCCGAAGATATCAAACGAATCCCTCTAGACATCCATACCAACCTGGAAGGGGGGGATGCATACTACCCACTAAAAAAAATTAAAAAATAAATGAATCAGTAAGAAGAACTGAAAAAACTACGGAAGAAAGAGCTGAGAGAAAGGAAGGACTAATGAGATCAGGGATAGATACGGAATATGAGTAGTCGAGAAATTCGAGAAAAGAAACGGAAGATCTGAGGGAAGTTGGAGATTTGGAGTTGGAGACGGGAAGGGAACGGATATAAAAAAAAAAAAAAGATCGAAGAGACGGAGAAGTTCGGAGGTAAGTAGAGGATTTCGGTTTCGGCGTCCAGGGACCCTACCGGAGGAGGGGGTTCCCCCTTTGAAAAAAAAAAAGAAGAAGAAAAATAGGCATGGAATGCAGCTCAGAGAATGAGGAAAGAAAGAAGAAAGGAAAGAAGGAGGAGGAAATAAAAGGGAAGGATGAAGGAGGACGGAAATAAAGGAGAAGAAGAAAATGAGGAATCTGAGAGAGGATGATACTTGAAGGAAGGAATTCACTATTAATGAAAAGAGTGTTTGAACCGACTCCCTGCGTGCAGCAAGAAAAAAAAAAGGTGCGTCAATCAGAGCTCACTGGTCGATGCGGAAGAATGTGCCGCGCCCGCAGAAGCGCAGCAAACCAGTTGCAACTCCGCCGCGAAACCGACGGCGCGCGAACGATCGACCCGACAAGGCAGCGGCACCGCCGCGTGCGATCCGACGCGCTGTGCGCGCCCGCAGGCGCCGCCCGCCGGCAGCGAACCGCCGCGGAAGGGCGCGTGCGCGCGCCCCGCGTCCTGCATATGCGAACCGGTACGAGTGATTTTAAAAAAAAATATTCGTGTTTTTTTTTTTTTTTAACTTATAATTTTTTTGATATTTTTTATTCAAAAAAATTTTATTATTTTTTATTTTATTTTTAAAATTATATTTTGTTGTTTTTTACTATTAATAAATTTTAGTAACTTATTCATGTTATAGTGCCTAAAGATATTTACTAGATTTGTTTACAATAACCGCTAATGAATCCCACCAAGAACTAATCAGCTAAATCATACCATAAACACTCCAAACCTCCTCGCCTCAAATAGTCCCCAATAACTGCTGATCTATTATCCTATTGAATTCTAAACATTATCTGATTAGAATCTAATTAAGATTAAGGTCAAATTTATATTAAAGTTATTTTAAACATACCCAATTAAAATCAGTTAAACTCCACACACATCATCCAACCCTCCCCTCAATATCCCTAATAATCGTCATCTTGATTATTGATCTTATTTGATACTAAAAAATTAGATCTACTTGAAAATTAAAGGTTTTCCAAAAATTTTAATAGAAAAATTGTTAAATTGTTATTACATACCCTAATCAGATTAAAATCAGAAAGATCACCCCATTCATCAACCACCCGATCTGACCATTCCATGATCTATTAAGATCTTATGATCTATAAATAGATCTAAATTCGCATCTAATTGATCTAATTGATTAAGGTCAAATTAAATTTTCTATTTCGTATAAATAATTTCTCTGATAAAAAAGTAAGGGAAATGAAAAACATGGTTTTTATTAATTAAAAGGAGCCTTTTTAACATAAGAGCAAACTACATAATCGTTACATATAAATTTAGAGCATCAAAAAATATATTTACAATTTATTTAATATTAACAAAAATAATTACAAAAATCATAAATAAAAAATAATACAGTATTACCACCACATAAATCTAGACCGTTGATGGGAGCTTAAGTAACTTTCACAACTTACTTGCATAAACTGTCACTGAAAAACAATCTAAAATTTTAAATATTTCTAAAAACAAAAAAAAACATAAAGATCACTAAACATAAAATCTAAAATGCAGAGGAGAAGCTACACACCGATATCACAACAACATTATTTTCTCACTCTAATCACCGAACACAGCTACCCAATTGTTCCATCTGCCTCAGACATCGGGCCTAGGAAGACACAGTGACATTGATAAAGATCAAGCGCTAGAGTCGGTATCCAACTTCACAGCATCGAGTTCATTTACCTGCGAATACACCTAAAAATCTTCTTTTCGTTCGCGAAGAGCATTTATATCTTCTTCTTTCAAATTCAGATCATTAATTACTTCACACTATTGTTAGTCAGTGTTTCTTTTGCATAAAAAATGGTCGAACAAGTGTGAAATTCACTTAACAACCGACACGCGTGGGTGGCTAACTCATAACATTGCCCAAAATATAATGTCCGAACATGGAAAATTACCTGAACACAAAAATTAATGCAATCTGTTTATAATAAAAAAAAATAACAAACGAAGTAATAAACACGTAACATACTAAATAAAGTGAAGAAGGTATCAAAGTATTAAAAATCTTTGTTACCACAACAATAATAGATGACAATATAGATGACAACAAAATATAGATGACAACAAAAATGGCGTCATTTAAATAAATGATATACAATTCTCATACTAACGTTGAAAACATATGCAGTCATTTTGCGTGTATGAATTACCATATTTGAACAGGTCATTTTAATAAAAATTTACAAAGGCTGAACTTTACTCATCAGCTCTTCCAGAATACGCATTGTGTTCTACCAATTTCCTATGTAATGACCTTCTGAGTAAGTTACCGTTGACATAGTTAGGTATATTATATGACTCGATAATCCTGCGGTAAAAGTTAAAAAAATTTCAGTCTCAAATTTCTCTTGATTGGAAATATTTTGCTGTATCGGTCAAAAGAAATTTCTCTATTTTCCATATGTTTAAGGAGTGATAATTTCATCTTTACGTATATAAAGATAGCATCCAATATATTTAAAGATAGGCTTTGGAGCAGTAGTTGTAGCCAAAACAAAAAGCACTTTAACATTAAGAGGCAAATTTCAGTGTAGATCTTAGTTAACCTAGATTGGCGGGGTGCCACAAATGAGATAGAATAAAGTCTTTCTTGAGAAAAATATATCATCCATTTACACGACCATAATATTCACTTACGTGTTATTTTTAGATTTAGCTCATCTACCTCTGTGTTTCTCTGCATCTTTTAAATAGTAATATCCACATGATGCAGATGAATTCCTTGCATTCTTGAGAATAATGTAGTAAAGTTTCAATATAACAACTTCGATAAAGGGTAACTTGCAGCTGAGCTCTCTAGAGAAATGTTTCATTAAAAAAACACCTCATAGTTGAATTTAAATACATGTATACAGGAAAATTTGTCTCTGTGATACATATGAATGTTAAGCAGGTTACCTTGTGAGATTCTGTACACATCCTCATTTTACTAACTTGCCGTGCTTCAGATTATAAAAACACATTCGAAGGTCAAGATATTGTGAATACAGGAAGTAACCTGGGATATGAATTCAGAGTACTAATCTGATATTGTTGATCGCATGAACAGGATTAACACCTAAATAAAGGAAGGCATTCACTCAACACTGAAATCCTGCTACTGTCCAGTGGTTCGACCTGAGAAGAGAATATCCGAATTCACTACTTAACAACAATCTCGGACTAGGAAGGAAATTAAGAGAGGAAATAGCATCTAATGCTAGTACAATCGCCAGGATGATTCATATAGGAGAAGCTCTGTTTAAACATTCCTCATAAAACGAAAATAAGTTAACCAGGCTGTTCACTAAAACATAAAATACTCTATATCGAACAAATAGCACCAGGATGTTTCTATTTATGGTAAAAAAATTACCCACTTAACAATGTTATTAAAGAGCAAACACCCCGTCAATAACACTAATTTACATCTTTAGTGGCCTTTCCTATTTCCCTTTATAGGTAATTTCGTAACCTACACCTGACCCAGTCATCTTAGCGTCGTATTATTTTTCCTCTTAACATCATCTAACATTGTCGATCAGAAGATAACGGCAAGTCTTACGTAAAACATTAAATTACTGACTGTTCGAAGAGTTACAACACCCAAATATCTTGGAAAGTTATCCATATACCTCGTTCTACGCCCTACTTTTTCTTTAGCAAAAAGAAGTATTACCTCCAGATTAAAACCAACGGATAGCACGGTTCGAACAGTGAAGCAAAAAAAATCCCACGCTTAACATATCCTCTCTGCATTCTTGAACCCTTGAAGACTCTTTCTCTTCCTTACACACAAAAGATTCCTTATTAATTAAAAATTATTAACGGATACTTCTTATTCAAATTATATGTACTGTTACACACAAAGAACTAATGACACATTTAGAATACAACTTACACTTACTCAAAACTACGATCTCTTATATACACCACTTTACAAGGGTCTTGAAAAATAGCAGCACTTATTCAAAGGTAGTATAGATGCACACTAGGGATAACTTTATAACTCTTTTTCCCTCTTTAAAGAGGGAAGAATGGTATCACTCTAAGTAGCTGAGCCCTTAGTGTTTCCTACATACTGAGGAGCTCAAACAATCATCGCTGTAAACAGTATTCTACACCGGGGTCTAAAAAAGTAAACATCTTTTGAGAAAGGCTACGCTACACAAATGTAAAAACGAATCATTCCGCTGTTATTTTTTAAATGACAAACAAAGACTAATATCAATAAATATAACTCTATCCATAAGAAAGGGATATACGTATAATTTACATTCAAAGAAAGGTGTGCTTTGATACGATTAATGCATTCAATATGTGATCATAGGCACGATAGGTAATCTACACTTTACAGCACAACAACCAAGATCCGAGGTAAAGTAACAAGGCCAAACAAAATAAATAAATTCTATCTATTCAATAGGTCTTACCTCGAGCTGAGATTTAAACGGAGAGGGTTAAAGTCACCAGAGTCGGTAGAAAATGTTTTAAATTAACTAGAAACAAACTAAATTCAATATACAATAATCGAAAACTTGATCCAAATTGTTGTTTAAGTCTAAATCGACACACCACAGGTAAGAGAATTTATAGGAGACCTCAGTTTAACTATTACACTAATCTCTTCCAAAAGAAACTTAATTACTTTACCAGTTATCCACGGATAACATCAAAACCATATACATAGTTGTTAAAATTTTAAAATCAACATCTTTTACATCAAAAATAACAAATATAATTACAATAATAATCAAATAAAAACCATTTTGTGATTCCGCAATATTCTCAGATACAATGGCATCTAATATAATTTCCATCAAATATAACCCACCCACACTACTACAAACTACATTTCTTCGTATCAAGTTAATATAAAGGAAACTTCAAAATAACTCAATTAAAGTAAAGCTACTGTGATTTATTTAATTCTCAGGATATCAGACTCCATAGAAGCCGATTGACGCAGCGACTTAAAACTAGAAATGATCGTATCACCTCTCCTAATGTATCCGCAAAAAGTACCAAACAAGCAAAATCAATGTTTAATACTTTATTTTCAACAAATAAGCAAAAATATCATAAACTATTAAAACAACTAATAACATAATGGAAAACTAACCTATACCATTTGACAGATATTGTTTATTTACCTATATCCCTCTAGATCCATTATACTAATTTTTACACTAAATATATATTATATTCCAAATTCAAAGTAAGGTTAAATTCTTCATGTAAATTCACATAAGAGTCTATAGAATCCACCTTTTATTTTTCACCATCTAAATCCATCCAGATAGTATAATTATTAGCCTGTCTACATAGGGAAATATCTCTGATGTCGTCTACTTTAAACTTCTCTATGCCAACACTCACTTCAATATCCTTCTTACTTAGAAATTTTCGCCCAGCCTGACACGATACTCTTACATTAATCTCCACTTCACATTTCGTGTTATCTTTTAATATTTCTATCACAATTAAGGGTAGATGATAGGCAAGCAGGTTTCGTCTTCCACCATCTCTAATACGCGAAATATTCTTAAAGTTCTAAGTGATCAACGACCGATTAAGAAGAGCTAAGTCCAGGTTCTAAACTGTTAAGTAATATCAAGAAAATATTTAATGATCATCTATCCAGATAAAGATACCTAATGCATTCTTTCTTTTATTAGTCCTCTGTACTAACTACCTTCAACTATTAAAGCCTGCTTATATAACTGAACAATGATGAATGTACAACCTATGTCATACTCGTAACTATTTCTTAGAAAAACTCCTTTACAAAACTAAATCAATTAACTGCAACCTTATATCAAAGTCCATAATTCATAAAATTGAAGAATATCTTGCCTTACTTCAATTAATATAAATTTCTTTGAACAAGCAACTGTAAGCAAACAGTCTAAAATGATTTCTTATAAATTTTTAAACACCCTTAAAAACCATACAGTATCATCGGAATATACATCTAATCACAAAAAGAATATAAAATTGATAACCATATAATCATTTAAATCTGGATTTATATTTATAAATCCATTTCGAGTTGTCTAGTTGCCATACGTTATCTAAATGTGTTGCTATTGGTTTCGATGTTTGCGAAATTTTTCGTATAGGTTAATAATTGAAGCAGTTCAAAATGCAGTTCCTCGCCTGTCTAATATTTTTCAATCTTTTTTATTAATTTGGAAATTCAAGATGCAAACCATTGAAAAAACCCCTCCGTAAAAACTGTATGGCTGTTTCACACAAAAGTAAATATTTAATCACCAGCACAATTCCTATACCGTCCATGAATACAACAAATGATCAAATTAAACAAATAAATTATATTACATATTACCAAAAGAGTGATATCAAAACAAAAAAAATCAACAATGAATACTATAAATCCGGAAATCATTTATTTTATTCATATTAATTACAAAAATAATATTAACTATTTAAATTACAAAGTCTAAAAAAAAAAAGACATTTAAGACAGTATGATATACAGAAAGATAACTATAGAAATATATGCATAATTTTATAAACTTACAAATAATAAATCATATTAAAAAATTAAATGAACTCATCATACAAATAATATTGAATGCGAAATGACATGTTGTAAATTTAATTTCTGTTACAAATTCCAAAATACACTTGAACAAAGAGATAAAATATGCTTCATACTTAACAAACTTTACATCTATCCGATGCAAAAGAAATACCAGAGGGGCTTGCATCAGGTCTAGGAGATATTGGAATATTATCAGATCCAAAGCTAATTCTTGTATTACTTTAGAATAAAGTTCATCGGAAAAATTAATTAGGCTTTAAGTTCTTGTTTGATCCTGTTCCAATCTGCCACAGGAGCCTTCTTCCAATCACGAGAGAGGATCGATATCAAGGTCAACAATATTCGATCCAACTATGACTTCTCCCTCAAAGTAATGATTTGACCGAGTTCATTCCATGTAATCTGATCTTTTAAATATTATTATAGTCGGACCATACCCGTTTTCTTACTCCTCATAGGCAAGCTTTCCTTGAGTACATGTTTAAAAGTTATCTTCTTCTTTTCACCACGGCTTAGTATCAGCTGCTTAGAGCCGAATTTCCTTTGGTGAATTTAATAAAACTTTTTAATCTACTAATTTGTTGTATAGCATTTTGATTTAGGATTCTTTTTTCATGAATGTAACATCAGAGTTAATATTTGTGATGCAGTTCCTTCTGCGTAATTATTATCTGTTCAACCTGAGGCATCATATTAAACTCAAACGGCTGCTGTTGAATGCAATGGTTGATAGGCTAGTACCGACCTGTGGCAGTTGATGGCTTTGATTGAGGTTGTCAAATGGGTTGTTGTTGTTTGCTGTTGATTGTTGTTTCTGTAGTTGTTGTTGTTGTTGTTGTTGTTGGTTGTTTGTTGTTGTTGTAGTTAGAGGTTAGGGTTCCTGTGTTTTATTTCATCTTCTCATAATCGCTGTAGGGGGAGACCACCATCTTCTTCATCACTGCAGCAAGCCACTTGGTTATCAGGGTTGCTATAACGGAAAAGAAGTAAATAGTTAAGGAACCCACACCTCCACCTTTCTGTTAATAGCCTCATTTATCCTTTTAAGCTTTCTTACGTGTCCATGCAAGTTGATAATTGATGGTTACATCTATGTCTATGAAACTTTACCTTCTGAGGTCTTTTTAAAGTATTTTTCCTATTATATAAGATTTGTATATACTGCTATACATTGTATAAATTTTTTCATCTTCACAGATTCAGTTTACGTTTTTCTGAAGCTTCAGGGTTTAAATTTTCTCATAAGAGGTAAATAATCAGCTACTAGAGTGCTCATTATTCAGGTATGTATATTGTCTCAATCTCGTTAGGGTAAGAATATTAGTACGCAAATAACACTCTATGCGTGTTCTTAGGAGGAAGCTCACAGAGTAAATAACCATGAGCGTAGATCTAACTTCTTTATATACTTTTTAGCGAACTCTTAAAACGGTGAGTAAGGGAAACATATTCAGGGTAGCCACAAACATCATGACTCTGACTCAATATCCCTTCTTTGGACCAACAAGATTAAATACTGGCGTGTTTAAAGGGACACATCCTCATATAACTTATACTTGCTGAAAGATAGTCGAGTTATAAAAATACTTGTGATGGTTCAATGATAGAGAGTGAAACAGTTGATAAAGGTTTCTGCTCATATCCTCGATTTAATTTATGACAAAAATCAAATCATCAAGGATTTATAATTTTTTGTCCTGGTAAACATGAAGAGCTTTTATTAGTCACTATAACCCTTCGTGAATCGGATTACATCTTCTGTAATCTTTAACCACTTTCGTTGATAAAACATCGTTGTAACACCAAATGATTTTTACAGGCTTTTGTTCAAAAACACAAATCTTTTTAAAATGTTTAATAACAGAAAAGATGCTTTTGTTGCATCAGAGGACAAGGAGGAATAAACAGTAGCAAAGAGCGCCACGGCAACATAACAATTTAGCCCAATGTCCATTCTAGATTGACACCTGAACACTATGAAATAAGAAAAGGTTGCAATTTATATTATAAATGAGTATTCACTAGCTCAAAAATAAGAAAACAAATCAGAAAACTTCCTGAGAAGGATGAAGGATGGGAGGATACTGGGGATCAGTTTGATTTACAGAATTTACTGTTTTATGGTATAGTAAAAATATGACCTGAATCAATTAGATCAATAGATCAATAGATCCAATAAGACCATCACATATAAACAGCAAGGAATGGATTGGGACGAGGTATTGATTTAGTGATTTAGGGGTATTGTTAAAACATAGACAATTTTAGTAAAACAATTGACCTTAATCAATAGATCAAAAATAAAAAGTCTATGGTAATTGATCAATTAGATTCATATAGATCATTAGATCACGAATGGACAGACGGGTGGTTGGATGATGGGATGATTTACTCATTACTGTTTAGGGTAATGTAACACATAACATTTTAATTAAAAAATATAATTTATCAACATAGAATCAATAGATCAATAGAATCAATAGATCACGAATGGACAGACGGGTGGTTGGATGATGGGGTGATTTACTGATTACTGACTTTACTCCATTAGAAATAATTCGAACAATTTTAATAAAAAAATTTGACCTTAATCAATAGATCAATAGATCAATAGATCACATATGGATAGAGGGAGGGTTGGATGATGGTATGATTTACTGATTTAGGGTATGTAAAACATAACAATTTTAATAAAAAATTTGACCTTAACTCAATAGGATCATAGCATCAATAGATCCATAAGATCAATAGATCACATATGATGGTATGATGGTTGGATTGATGGTTATGATTTACTGATTACTGATTGTAGGGTATGTAAAAACGTAAATTTTTACACTATAAAATAAAAAGCTTAAAATATTTAGTAAAAACAAAAAATAAATTAAAAATAAAATAAAAAATAATAAATTTTTGAAAAAAAAACAAAAAAATTAAGTTAAAAAAAAAAAAAAAACAGAATACGTTTGCATTCTCGTACCGGTTCGCATATGCAGGACGCGGGGCGCGCGCACGCGCCCCTTCCGCGGCGGTTCGCGCCGGCGGGCGCGCCTGCGGGCGCGCACACGCGTCGGATCGCACCGGCGGGCGCGCCTGCGGGCACAGCGCCGTACGCGTCGGTTTCGCGGCGGATTGCACTGGCTTGCGCGCCTGCGGGGCGCGCACCCGCATCGACCAGGAGCCTGATTGGACGCCTTTACCTTCTTGCTCACGGCGGAGCACCGGTGCCACTTTCAATAGTGAATCCTTCCTCAGACTCCTCCTCATTCCTCATTCTTCCTCCTTTCCTCCTCCTTCATCCTTCCTCCTTTCCTCCTCCTTCTTCCTTTCTTCTTCTTTCCTCATCTGTTTTGCATTCCATGCATTTCTTCTTCTTTTTTTTTTCAAAGGGGGACCCTCCTCCGGTAGAGGTCCCTGACCCCGAAAAACGAACATCCTCCTCCTCCGACTTACCGCTCTCCGGACCCGTCTCCGTCTCCAACTCCAACTCCAACTCCGACTCCGTCTCCGAATCCGACTCCAACTCCGACTCCGACTCCGTCTCCTCCAGCCTTTCTCCGAGTTTCAGTCTTCTACGATCATTTTTAATTTTTTAGTGGGGTAGCATCCCCCCCCCCTTCCAGGGGAGGATGCAGAGGGGTAATCTCCCGTTTAAAAATTCTCAGGCTCCGGAACGAGATTATGTTCATCATATAGCTCACATCCAAACTTTCAATCCGATACGTTAAGCCTAACAGGACTTTCAGGACGAATTTGATCTTGAAGCTAAGGGGGCTACACCCCCTTAGGGGTGACCTACGGTCACCAAAACTCGCGGGGGATCAGTTTATCACCTCAGTAGAACATATACCAAGTTCTGAAAACGATTTTCAGTGAAGTCTAACCCATGTAGATATATATCAGACTCAGAACCGGATGCGAAGAAGAAACCGCGGCGGAACCCAAAGTCAAAGTGCGTAAAAAAACGATCCCTTACAGGGATCGTTTTTCGACTCAGATTCGTTTCCTTCGGGAAATTGAATTAATATTCTAATAAATAATAATAATAAGTGTATGTGCATGCGCACGCGCGCTCAGTCTGTGTCTGTCGGTCAAACAGACCTTCGGTCTGTTTGACCTCCAGGTGCTCGGTCGGCCAAACGCTCGTTAGGACCTAACCACTCACCCACGCAGATCACGCCACAAGGGCGTAAGCCAAATATCGGCGTCCACCCTCGGGGGTGACCCCCCCTCAATATACCATCCTACAGACCTGAAAATTACACGGATTCGAGCTAACCTATATAGTTTTATATTCCAAGTTCAGACCCTATCTCTTATATTTTTGAGAAAAAGCTGGTCGAGCTCAAACTGGGCGAATACTACTACCTATATCTTCGAAATCTTCGAGATGAAAAGAAATAAATATAGAATCG
>JABUQX010050732.1:0-16258 GCA_015478945.1 Trachelipus rathkii
TAGCATTCCTGGAAAGAGATAAGTAGTTAGTTGGTCAGTTCTAACTCCAATCTACCTATCGTTATCTTTCCTTTAGTGGCCTACTCGTCATCATTAGCGTCTCAAATCAAAACTTTATATCCAAATTCTTACTTTAATGATCAAAGTTTGTATGTAATTAATTTGTGTTGTCTGGTAAGTAACGAGTATTACGGGTATTTAGACGCAAAAGAGAAGATGACGAATCCATTGGAGGACCTTAGGTTATTGTTGAGTAGTTTAGTTACAGCTGGTACTGACGCGATTGGAGGCGACTGCCTGGAAGTGAGACCGAGCGACCTGTGTGTGACCTACATGCTGTGGGCCCACTTCTTAATATTCCCACGGTAAAAAGGTCGCTCTACCCCTTCCACCATAGAAAAAAAACGCAGTATTTTATTATATCGTGAAACATAGACATAATAAATACAAGATATACCTAAATATATGGCGATTAATAAATATATAATACTTAGAGTATTAGATATAGGTATAGATAAATACATAAATTTATTAATAAATTAAATAAATAATAAATTAATATTAAATCAATAAAATTAAATACAATAAATAATATATAAATATAAATAATATAAAATATAAATTATATAAAATATTATAAATAATAAATTAAATAAATAAATAAATAATTAAATAATAAATAAATAAAATCAATAAAATAATAAAATAATAAATAAATACTAATTCAAATAAATTGAATTCTAAATCTACTATAAAAATAAAAATATTAATATATATTTTTTATAATTATAATATGTATCTAATTTAATACATATTATAATATATATTATTTTTATAATATTATAATATATATTAATATTCTATATATATATATTAATATATATTTATCTTATATATTATATCTTTTATATTATATGTTTATATATATTATCTATATATATTATAATATATATTAATTATTACGCCGGATTATGGCCCTGCACCCGCACAGCACCTCACCGCCACATTCACAGCACATGCACTAAGCATATCCGAGGCAAAACCTAATCATATACCGCACAAACACCATAATTTCACTTAGGTAACGGCATAAGAGTTTTGCTACATATGGTATCTTCTCCTATAGCTGTGAACACCTTTTATTTTACCATAAGAAGGTTAACGTAACCTCGTCTGATAGACGAGTGATTTACGTTCTTAATTGCCAAATGCCCTCTCATAAAGGGGTGCGTGCCTTGGCTCTCAAACCTGAGATTAAATTGACGTAGAATTCTGCATATAAACTTGGCACATAAGCCTTCTTATAAGGTATTTTTATTATCATTTATTATTAATTATTATTTTATATTATTATTAAATTATTACTTACTTAATTTATATATTTATTATCTTATTATTAGTATTATTCATCTATTATTATTATTAGATTATTAATATTACTCGGTATTATTTATATACATATATATTATTGGATATATTATTATTATTATATTATTATTACTGTATCTATTATTATTATTATTAATTTATTATTATTATTATATTCTTATTATATTAAATATTCTCATTATTATAATAATTTATTAGAGTAGATTATTATTCACTATTATTTCCTTATCTCTTCAATGGCTTCTCAGATCCTCATTAATTTATTATATAAATTTATTATTTAATTATTTTTATTATTTATTTATTATAATTAATTCATTATTATTAATTATTAATTGCGCGCAATATATCCGCATCCAACCAAACACTGGGTAACCCGGATCAGACGTACAAAACATTAGGTATCTCTCTCAAAGTTAATAACACCCCTATATCTCGGGGGGTATGACTGTAACCTCGTCGTAGTACGAGGTTTACATGCTGCCCATGTATCCCTTCCCAGAAGCGGGGGTGCTGGCCCTTTATTATAATCATAGGAAACGATTCGTAGATTCGTAAATAATGACGATCGGTAGATATGTTATAATTAGGTTATTCTTTGTATGAGGTTGTAGCACCTAAGTTGGTGAATTACGTTCCTTGTTGATGCCTAGTGGTAGTTACTCTACTTGTTATTAATCAGTGTATCTCTTTGTATTAAATTTGGTTTGGATATCCTAGATTTTTAATTACGTACTGTAGATTTATGAATAAGTATGTTCTTTAAAGTTTAGGTGAATATTTATTGTTAATCATTTATAACGGTTGTTATAGCTATTGATTTAGTCGGATAATTATTTATTATTAATATTAATAATATATTAATATATTGAATAAATATAATTAATAATAATTTACAATATCATTAATAATATATATAATTAAAATATAATTATAACTAATAATAATTATCATATTAACTAATAAAATTAATTATATTATATAATTTCAATATAATAATATGAATATTAATGTTTTCGACTGTATGGGAATATATAAAATAATGTTTAGTGCGGTTGTTAAGTATGGAACTTTTGGTTAATGTTGACAGGTTTATAATAATTCAGTTATGACCATATAGTGTGGTTACGCGTTTTTCAGTTTGTATTACTTATATAATTCTTATGTTCGTACTATGATATGGTTTTAAGCTTTTATGATTGTGATACAACTTTGGTTTACGTAACAGGTGATGTAACATAAATATTATCGTTTTGGTTTCAGTTCATATAAAACCACTTTATTTTTATGTTATGTTTTTTTACTCCGAATAATGATATTCGAAATATGGCTTGATTCGTGATAGATCAATAGATCAATAGATTATAAGAAGGGATGGTGTGGTGCGCGCAAGTGGGGAAGGGGCATTTAGGTTGGGCGGTTTTGATTAATACTTTTATTTACTTGCTACAAGTTAATAATAACAATTTATTATCATTCTTTTATCTATGATTATTTATTTATATTTCAAATGAACTTTTGATTTTTATTGTGTAATGTTGGAATAAAACTTTGCTTATATGTTTGGTGTTTAAGGGTGTTTTAGGTAGGTGTTGTAGTGGTGTTGTGCTGGTTTTGTGTGGGTGTTGTAGGGTGTTGTGTGGATGTTGTTTGTTGTTTTGTGCTCAGTTTGTGTTGTTGTTAATGTCTCCACGATGAAGTCAGTATAATTGATACGTAACTATTTACTGACATGATATGAGGTATCGTCGCTCGTACGTCGTACTATACTCTTGTTTATGACTTCCTCCTTCTGATTGGTTGAAAGAAAGAATTCTCATTACATTTGGTTTGATTCTGGATTTTATAATCATACTCGAGTATTATTCATCATGTAGTGTCTCAGTATTGTTCGCTTTGTTTGGATTTACGAATGACGCTCATATATCCCTCCTACCTTACTCTATAAGGATTTGATGAATCTGGATTTTCTGTATTTTCCACGAGGACCTTTCAGTTATTGCCCACATCTGTTGTGTCAATTTATATTTAATTAATTCGTGGATTTTAAATAACGAAGTGTGATGTCTATAGATTATCCACATTATTTTGGCGATTTCCGAAACAGGCGGCCACAGTGGTTAGGTCTGCGATTCTAGTTTTTTGAAGAATTTCCATGCGAGCAATAGATCATGATAGAATCGATTAGATTTTTGTGCAAAGCGCAGTTGTGTAGCCGGCTTCGATCACATGGAACTTCATAGAATTGACAATATTCTTAGCGGTGCATGACAGTTTGTGAGAAGTCGTAAATAAAATAGAGTTATGTATGCTTGGTTTTCATCGATCGCTACTGACAATGCCTAATAAAGCTCTCCTTGGAATGTACCGTCAACTAATTGGAATACCCATTCAGATAGTTTTGTCCCCTTTCTGCGCATACATGTTAATAATTGTATTGGGTTTTCATACAGTGTTCGAACATCTAAAAATTTATTACGTCTTTGATTAAAATGAATATTAAACGAATTAACATTACATCTTAGAAACATCACGATGTCGATCAACTTATGGAAGTAGATAATCTGCCTATTCCCTCAAGTCTTATCTCGTGATTAATTTTAACAAAACGACAAATCAGTCTTTTCCGTTATAATGAGGTATATATCTCTATGGAGTGTCGATTTTAATTTTCACAACTATAGCAACATGGATATGTCTTCTACTATTCAATGACTTCTGACCTTGAGAGAAGTATGCGTGCTGAGTGTGTAATTTGATTCATTGTACTTACAAAAGGATGCATGAAAATGGTTTAATTGTTGGGCAGGAATGCATTTTATATCCCTTTACATTCTCTATTTCAAAGAGGGGGTTGAATCTGCACTTAGTATGAGCCCATAAATATTAGCCCGATATCATTGTCCTCTCTCTCCAGTATTTATGTTGAATTGTTTCCATGGTCCTCTTGCTAAATGAATTAATATATTTGAACATAACCTTACAGGACTCGATTTATTTCTATAATCCTCTTTTCAATGAAATTATAATATGTTATATAAAAATGAAAACTTTGTTTTTAACTTCCCATGTTCGCTTTAATTGGTCTTGTGAAGCCATAGGGTGGATGTTTTATCTGTGACGGCTGTTGTGTGTTAAGTAGTTATTAATGTGGAACGATCAACCTGATCTTTGTTACGTTTAGCAATATAATTCGTTGGTTAAGTATATAAAGAACTATTTTTATGACATGGTTTATTCCGAAAAAGATACTCGAAATGTGACAAAAAACTCAATAGATCAATAGATCAATAGATCATGGACAGACGGGGAGGGGTGGGGGCTTGTGGTTTATTTACTCGTGTTTACTGAATTTTATCTGGCTTCAGGGGATCCCAGTAAACTATTTACACTTTACTATGATTTTTATTCAAAGAATCTTATTTTATGGTTATGTTTTGGATATAAACTTTGTTATAGTGTTGCAATTATTCGTTGGAGCAAATTATGAATAGTTAGGTAAGGTTATGTGATAAATTTTTGTAAATATTATTATGTTAATTGTTTGGTAATAAACTTTGTAACGGTTAGCAATATATTGTTTTGGTCTTGTATGATAATTAGAGAAAGTTATGATAGATTTTGTTAAATATTACCCGAAAAGTTAATGTAAGAATAACTGATATGTTAGAGATATGTTTGACAAAAGTATGAATAGGTTACGTATTTTGTCATGCTATGTTTAGTTTCTCTTTATCATTTTTGTCTAATTGTTGTGATAGGTACTTTGTTAATTGTTAGTTAAGTTTATTCTGTGCCTAAAGGTGTTGTTAGGTTTACTTTTGTCCGTAATGTACATCTATATTTCTTTAGTTCAGATGATTGCTATGTTGCTTTATTAATGTGAAAACGTTTGTTACGTCAGCATATATTCGATTTGCTATTAAAAGAACTTACTTTTAATTGCTATGTTAAATTCCGAAATAGATATCTGCGTAAATATGACAATTATTGATATTTAAATAGATATCATAGATCATAATAGATCATTTTAGGTATGGATAGTCTAAGTAGAGGGGTGTGGTAGGGTAGGGTGCTTGGTTTGATTTATCTAATTTACAGCTTTAGGGTATGTAACAGCAATGCACCTTTAGTAAATTATTGTACTTGAATTCTAACGAGAATCAATACGGTCAATAAGAATCAATCTAGATCATAGATCATGGATGGGTAAGGAGGGTGTGTGGGGAGTAGGAAGTTTGGCTCTACTTCCTTCTGGAGTTACTGCTTTATGGTCTGTGAACAAAAATTACTGTTTTTTATAATTATATAAAATAAGTAATAAAGTTTTGTGTTATGTTATACAAAAATATGTTGAAGAGGTTCTAATATCAATAGATCAATTAGATCAATAGATCAATGTAGGGGTATGTTTTATTTTTTTCTATTATTTTGCGGTATTTGAGGATGACAGTAGGTTTGTTAGTTATCGATTTTACTGTGAGTTTGGGTTGATTTAGGGTATGTATAATGAAGTGCATAAAAATAATTTCCAGTCTTATCTAGCAGTAAAAAAGATAATAATAATAAGCTATATTGTGTATATGTTTATAAAGTCATACAAAAATACATTAATTACAATTAGATAAATAGATTTCGAGAGATCAATCAGATCACGGGTGTGTTTGTGTATGGTGTTGGTAGTGTATGTGGGTTGGTTTTGTATTTACTGATTGTTTTAAATCTCGTGCCTTTAGCTTGTGATGGAGCTTTAGGGTATGTAAAAATGGCCGTAAAAAAAAAAAAATAAGTTACTAATAGCATAAAAATGAAAATAAACCCAATCAGTTCCTTATTTGTTTTTTTTTGTTTGTTGTGTTCGATTATTTAAAGGATTATTCCGGCAAAAATATCCGTACATGTAATTCAATATAGCTATCAATGTAGTTAACAATATATAATTTAAAATAGATATAATAGAGTCACTATGTTTGGTCGGGTGTGGGGAAAGTAGGTAGAGTTTTGGGGGTTTGTTATTGTTACTGGATTTTACTAGAGTGTGGAGCCCTTACTTAAGCTTATAGGGTGTGTAAAAATACTGTGTTAATAAACGCTCAAATTTTTAAATATATCCCTGTTGATCATTAATAGGTTAGTAAATTTTTAGTTAAATCAAATACAATATGTATTTTTAAGCAAATAATATACAATTATATGAGTTATAAAAAAAAATAAAAATAATAAAAATTTGAAAATTAATTAAATATAAAAGAGTATGAGTGAACTAAAAACATAGTAATGTAAATATGGAAAGAATTTATCTATAAATTAGAATATAACATACAATTCATTATTTTTAGTTTGACGTTTTATAAGAAGGAAAACCGAAGATTGAAAATAGAATGTAGTCTTCAACCTTTAATAAAATCGTGGTTATGCTCATTGTGTACATTCGATTTTTAGTTCACCTATGTATTGTCATCCTTCCCTTACCTTCCTTATTCTCCCCATTTTCTTCTGTTTTTGATGATTCCATGTACATTTCTTTCCGGGGGGGACTCCCTCCGCTGGGGGGGGGATCCCCTGACACGCGTTCTTATTCGAACATTACAACCTTCTCAATATTCAAGATTTCTATATTGTACCTTTATATCAACAATATATTTTGATACCTCTAATTATGATATTTGATTTGGGACCAAACGAATAGTTTTTACTATACTAACCTTCAGCACCGCACCGGCTCACTAGTCACCGTGGTGGCCGATGTCTAATCATCCTGTGAATCCTCTGACGTTCAAGCTCCTTCTCAGACTCTTTCCTTCTCTTACTTCATTCCGAATCCTTTCTCCAGATTTCAGACTTCTTTGATGATCGTTCCCATTTTTAGGGGCCAGCCTCATACTTTTCCCCTTCGGGGAGTGCATGGAAACGGTCAACTCGTTCTACAAGACTCGAGGTATACGTCTCTTCTCCCCTATGGGGGTGTTACCAAGTTTGAGATAGTTAAGATATCCATTGTGTTTGGCTGTAAAGAACTCTATGCGCGTCTACCTTTCGTGAGGTGTTGGTTGTGCTGCGGTGCATATGCGCAAATAATTAATTATATTAATAATATTATAATAATAAATAATAATTTAATCAATCAATAATAAATAATGCATAATAATAATAATGAAATAAGGTATGAGGATAATAAAGAATATAATGGGTACGGTGTTCGTTTTTTGAAGGTGGTTGCCCATCTGATGTGGCCTGTGAAGATCACCAGTATAAATATACTATCATTATAATAGTAGGTAGGTGTCTCTAATGGCACAAGTTTCAGCCTTCTTAACTCGTTCATATGTGGAGTCTCATGAGTTTGGGCGGCTATAAGGCACATTGTAAGCCATACAGTTCTACGTAGCGTAGGATAATTACGTCCCCACATCCCCAATGGGGGGTGTTTCAATTTGAGAGAGATATTCCACTGTAGCAATACTCTATCCAGGCCGTTACTATCTGATATTTTGCGCCCACGGTGCTGTTGCGCGGTGCAGTGCGGTGTCGGTTGTGGATTGCGGTTAGGTTGGCCTCGCGGATGTGTCAAGGTGTGTATGCCTGATTTTGAACTTCTGTCTCTGTGATCCTTGAGGGCCATTATGTCTCGTCCTAGGTCAAATTATGAATTTAAATATAATATATATAATTAATATATATTATATTATATATATATTTTATATATATTAATATTATATATATATATTAACTTTTTATTATAATATTATATTATATATATATAATATATATATATCTTTTGTATTTATATATATATATATATTAAATTATTATTTATATATATATATTATATATATAAATATTATTATTTTATTTTATATATTAATATATATATTTATTATCAATATTTTTACTATTGTTTCTTTATATGCACTAACGATTCCTATCTCTATATATATAATTATTCCAATTGATAGAAATACTTATATCTATACGCTAATTATCATTCTTATTTATTTATTATTTATTTAATTTATTTATTTATTTATTATTATTCTATATTTATTCCTATATTATTATTATTTATAATTAGCCCGGTTATTATTTGAGTGTTCATTGGCTCAGTATTATTAGCTGTGGTATATTTAGTTTATTTATTTATTCTTATTGTTTTAAATATTTATTTTTATGTGCTATTTATTTTATTTAACTTGTTGATTATTATTTCGACTTCTATTATCATCTCTGTATTTCATAATGTGTTCAAAATAATGTCACTATTGATGTAATTTATATGTTATTGAATGTTAATTTTTTATTTGACTGTATATTTTATTTGTTGTCCGATAAGAAAAGAAAACATTGACTGTGCTTTCGACTCGAGTCGGTGGAGGTAGAGCGACTCCGGATCTCGTGTTAACCTATGTGCGAGTCAGACTGATATGAATAGTTCTGCAATTGCACGCCACTTCATCGCTCTATATATTCCACATATTGGACTTGCTCTCCTTTCACTTGTGCTACGGTCATACCATAGTCTGAGTTGTATTACTGACCTATCTACTTAGTCATGTATGGTGATTATATTACCCTATACGTGCCGACTTACTCACTTGCCCATTGTTCATAGTGATTTTACTCGCCATCCCTTCTAAGTAGTCGCTATACTTAATATCATAGATTCTGTCCAATTTAACAATGAAACCTTACGTTAAGATAACCAGTAGTGATATTGAATACTGTTAACTATATCCTTTGCAAGAGTGAGAGGTCCCTCAATTATTATATTATAGTATAATATAAAATAATTATATAATATATTTAATATATTATTAATATATATAAATTATTTATCTTATATTATTACATTATATATATTTTATAGTATATATTATATAATGGTATTATTATTAGTTTATTATAGTTTTATTATAATATTAATTAAATATATAGAAATATTATCTATATATATAATATAATTATATTATATGTTAAATATCTATATATCTATATATATAAATAGTAGTATTAATGTAATATATAATATATTATATTATATAATTATATAATATAATATATATAAATATGATATTGAGCTAATATACGAAAGAGCCTTTACTTAGAATAATCATATATTTAATTAGTATATTATTATATATATAGAATACCGTATTTACATCATATTATTTTTAAATTATGTTGAAAAATTAACGGTGCTTGTTTCTATTAGGTTTTGATTTGTAGACCATAGTGCATACTTAATGTTATAAATCGATCTTGTCTATCGAGATGTATTTTCTTATGTGCTATGATTTCTTTAAATAGCTGTGGTTTTTTTTTAAGATATTGTTTTTTTCTATTCTGCTTGTTTTTTCTTTATTAAATCTACACTTCTCCTTATGCTTATTTCATATTATTTTATTATATATTTTTAATATTACCACTTAAATTACCTTTATGATTAAAATTAATATTCAATATCTGAGAACAATTCAGACACTATGCCGAATACAAAGATTCAGAATAAATATTACTGCCACCAAGTAGCCTACATTTCGTACATATTTTTACGGGACAGAGAACTGAAAGGTTTGCATGTAATTTTCGATTTATTATAGTAGGTACAGACTAGCGCCGCTTTCCCTTATAAGTTGTTAATTCGTAAAAATATGACGTCATTTCGTTTCCATTTCACCTGTGTGGCATTGATAAGTTAATTTTACTTTCTAAGTATTCAGCACGTATTGGTGGGAGCGAGAATTTTTAAATGAATTCAGATGTTATTTTACTGTCTGAGTTGATTATTTGTGGTTGTTTTTTCTTTTAAGTTTAGTATGATGCAAAATCGACAGCTTCTTCTCTCTTCTTCTGAACTGTTTTATTATAAAAGGAATTCCTTTATAGTTATATTTGTATTGGGCTGTTGTCCAAAGTGTCCACTTTATTTTTCCAGATTATTTTAAAACCTAAAAAATATTGGGTAGTGAGCTAACTCTACCTCGGCTCTACCCTTATATATATCAGGAGTATTACAGGGTGTGCCTGTATTATATATAAAATAATATATGGGTAGTAATCAATGATTTATATATTTTTTTTCCCTTGGTTTTTGGGGCGGTCCTTATCTTTATAGTATTATATATATATATTTATATAATATTATTCTATATTTATTATATATTATAGTTATATTATATTATTATATATAATATTTATATATATTAGCATATTATATATATATATATATTATTTATTTATTTCTGTATTTTACTAATTATAATTCTATTATTTTATATCTATTTTATTGTAATGTTAAATCATGGAAATATCTTTTATTTAGAACATAAAAGTATTCTTATATATAGTATATATATTCTCTTATATATATATATTATATTATTATATATATTATATATATATGATGAACATAATCCAGAAACACTTCACAGTTAGCAGTTCCCTAGGTTCTTTCTCATTCACATGCATACTTATGCATTTTATTAATAGTCCCTTTTCCTTCCAATGGTATTTAAATATGATATTCTCTCAGCAGGAAGTTGTGTAATTAAAAATAGACGATATTTTAATTACTATTTTGACCAATGACGATCAAGCAGTATTCTTAAAAAGAACTTTTGAGAGGTTGGCTTATTTTAACGTATGTTTGAACCCTGAAGAGTTTGCTAAAGGCGTACATAAGTTAAGTTATCTGGGGTTTTCTAATAATTGAAAGAGCCTTGTATTACCATTATCGGAGAAGGTCGAGGCTATATTAAAGGTTGAAAAATCTCCGAATGTAAAAGAATTTAGGTCTTTCCGCGGTCTTATTGAATTCTATCGCCAGGCATATAAAAAACTCAGATGAAATAAAAAGAAGGAAAATTCTTTAAAAAATATAAAGAAAGCTACGACTAATGCATCTAATTTAGCCTATCAAATTTCAGATACTCTTCTAAAAATTTACATCTATGCCACAGAAGATGCCTTTTCTATCTGAATTATGGGACATAATGGAAGATTATATATCAAGAAAAGAAAAGATTCTCATGTAAACAAACTGCTGTTGGTTCTTACAAAGCTCTTTAAATGGTTTGGAATTTTGGTAGCTGGTAAAGAAATAAAATAAACGCAAGTTACCGTGAATTAATAAATAAAACAAGAAAGGTAAATGACTGTCAAAATTGAAACGAAAGGTACGGTAGCTAACACTAATAAGGTCTATAATATAGAATTGAAAAATGTTACGGTGAAGTAGAATTCACTCCTAGAAGATTCAATAGCTAATAAAATCATCTCATCTTTTGAAGAGAACACAGAAACTAACATTCTCACTCCAAATCAGAAGACTGGGAGTGTTCACCACACCCCTAATTCAGTTTCGCCACCGATGAGCTAGCTTGAATTCCAGCGTTCAATGTGGAAGGTTCTATAAACCAGCTTGCAAATGCAAATACGACATCTAGACTTTCTATCTCTGAGAAAGTAGAGCTTGAGAAAAAGATATAGAGAGAAAGTACAGAGAAAAAAAACGAGAAAGTGGAAATAAATGATGGTTCCGAGCTTTTAGAATATATATAAATTTATTAATATATTAAAGCGATGTTAATGAAAATACAAAATTAATGGCTGAAAATTTTAAATAGAAAAATAATTTTAAGACTATAGTATAGAACAATTACAAAAGACGGATGAATATCTAAACGCATCATAAAAAAAAGAAAACTCAAACTTATATATAGTACAGCTAAACTATTGATATGAGAAACAAGAAATAACGATGTACGTGAATGTTTCTAAAAAGTGTGCACGTATTATCGTTCCCCTCACTTATATCAATGAAATAATAAAAGAATTTCATTTAAAAAGCCATCTTGGGATGAAATAACGAATGTGAAACGAATTTATTGTTTAAAGGTATACATTAGCGGAAAAAAGGAAATATCCGTGCATACCATATTTGACAGAATTATAAAATAATTGGAGAAATTATCCTGAGTACGGGAGATATCAAAAAGTTACTTTAAAGTTTTAAATGACGTTCACCGATGTAGATAAACTACCGAATTCCAATGGGTATGAATATTTGTTCATCTTAATTGACAGATACAGTAAATATATATTTTTTTCAATTCCATTACGGTAAATAAATGCAAAAGAAATTATTAATGATATTATTCATGAGATTTTTCCATTCTGTAGAATACCAGATGTTTTGATCACATGAAAAGGATGAATTTTCACTAGTCAACTATTTGGTGGACGCGTGTCAGTTATTGGATATAAAACACCGTACCACTTGTCCTGCAAATAAGCCTGCAACGGAATCAAGGAGAATCTTCATAGGAATCTCTTTGCCTATTTACGTTGCATATTGCGTGAGAATGACTTAAGACATCAAACCTGGACCCAGCTGCTGCCGTTTGTATTCTATCCCCTTCGTTAAGCTCTTATAACAAAGTGCTGTATCGATACTGGTTCATACCTGCACACTTAATTTTTGCACAAACATATCACTGTGCCAGGTGAACAAGTGGATCAGAACGTGACAGACCCCACATATAACCTACAACTATACATAAATATATAAAATATATATATATATATATATATATATATATATATATATATATAATATCATTATATATATAAATATTATATATAAATAAATATAAAATATATATTTATCATATATAATATATATATATATATATATTATTATATAATTTATATATATATATATTATATATATTATATACTATATATATACTATATATATATATTATATATATATATATTTATATATATATATTTATATATATATATATACTATATATTATATATATATATATATATTATATAGTTATATATTATTTATATATATATATTATATTATATATATATATATATATATATTATATATATATATTATTAATATTATATATATATATATATTATATATTATATATATATAATATATATATATATATATAGTGGAAGACTTGTAGCTATCTCTTCTTCTTGCTCCTACACTTCACAGGTAGTAGTTGATGTGTGATTTTGATAGTTCTTCGTAACAACTTCCTTCTTACATTGAAGAACTTAAATAACCAGTTATTAAGCCTTAGTTTGCTTTCACTGTGAAAGTCGTCTTTTTCCTTTTTTTATTAGATACAACGCTCTAGCTGGTAACCCCTCCCATACGCACTAATACGCGCATGAGAGAGACCAAGCGTGGTAACCCCTGAGGGTGAATTTCGTTAAAGTTTTCCCCGCCTCCCATCACCTACTAGCACCAAATGTTCGGAGTAACACTGCTCCACTACCCTATTCTATGATCTCCACCCCCTCGCATTTACACAAAGTGGTGTGTATCTACAGGTGGGAACTGTCAGTCTATATATATAGTTCTTACGATGCGGGCGGGTAGCGCGCCTGGCTAGAATCTTCGAAAAACACACCAGCTCCAAAGACATGCACCAAGAGATCAGCTTCATCCACCAGCGGCGCTGTTGAAGAAGCGCCAGATCACCGCACTGCCATCCATTAAGCATACTTCTAGCAACTTAATGGGCTTCACCATTTTTATCTTCTTCAACATAGCGTGGGACCTCCCTGCCAAGTCGCCACGCCAGTTGAAGGCCAGTGCATTGAACTCTAAGACAGTTTTGCCCGAACGTTGCCTAACCCACTCTACTATAGCAGGTACCTTGTAGTAGTCGACCTTCCGCTGGACGACTGCCTCAATGGCGCAAGCGTTTGCATCTGCGGCTACCATGGTGTCAACAACCATAGCGGTAGCTCCCGCGTCCAAGAAGGAAAAGTCAGGTCTTCGAATCCTCCATGGAGGGGAATCGTAGGCTCCAGGAGGACTTGCCAGCCCATCTTTTCTATCTCTGATTTAAATAAAGCATTCAGACCGTCGTGCCTAGCCGTCCTAAGAGGAGCTACTGCCGGACATTGCTGTAGCACATGCCCCAGGCTTTCCACCCTGTTGCACCCCAGATCACATTTTGTCACGGAAAGTTTGACGACTCGACCTCTGTTAGATCTTTCTCGTGTGGCAATCAGGCCCTCGGATTTTTACGGAATCGACATACACAGAACCCCGCATCAGGCGAGTATCATCGGCAATCCAGCTGTAACAGCCGGACTGCTTTTTGGCACCCGCCAGACCAAGGCCATCTCTAAACTCCACAACTTGGAGTCGCCTCTCTCTAGTAGAGGTCGGTATTTTGACAGCTCAAGCGGCCAGGGCCCAAACGCCACCTTATCGCTCCATCCCTGCTTTCAATGATACAAGCTGGGAGCACATGGTCTGCTCAAACTCCGGGATCCCAAGTCCACCCTTATGGGGTGGTTGACTGAACATGGGAACCGGAGTGTCCGAGGGTAGTTTCATGAGCTTCCTCAGCTCAGCCCGAACCATTCTGTCAGCTTCACGAAGCGTCCTGATAGTAAGACGCTCGTGCCTGAGACGATAAATGTATTTGGGTAACAAGAAGTGTTTGAGAAGAAACAACTTCTGTTGCGGCTTGAGGTAAGCCGAGGAGAGTTTCCTCAGCTTGTCCCTCAAGTTCCCCAAAGACCATTTTGCCACACCAGAAGACGAGACCTTACTGTAACTCCTAGGTATTATAAACACCTGTCGAGTTCATCGTCGGTATGTTTGTCCCTTCGACCACGAATGGTGACTCGACCTCGAATGGTCTGAGGTCGTGCACGAAGACCAACCGACGCACACTTACGAAATCCAAATTCGAGACCCAAAGATCTCGCTGCCCTCGCCAGACAACCAGCTTGCTTGCATTCTTACGTTAAGAGGCAGGTTTTATATCTAATCTATCTCTTCACAACGGTAGACACTCACACATAAGAGCCCACACCATTACTTAAGTTCATCACACACCATAACGTTATCCAGAACGATATTAAAACAATACCGGCGAAGAGATCCCCTGTAGGACGCCCTTGCCCTGCTTACCACACAGTCCTGTCCTTCCACATGGTTTCATGGTAGACCGATCTAGGATTCAACTAACGGAGGGACACACACGCTCCCCCAATTAGCGATATCATAAGCACAAATCGTGCTGAAACTTCGAATCAAGAAGGCGACGCTTGAAGCATCGATTAAGTCCCACATATACAAGGTTCGCGCCTCAAAAACCGTTCTGTCTCAGTTTCAAACACACTTTCTGGGAGTGAGATAGAAGTTAATGGACGTAGACCGACCAGACCTGAACCCGATGAAAGGAAAGTGGTAACAACATCTCTCCCAATCTCTTCGCCAAGCCATCCATTTATGGAGAAGTCGAATCACAATCGGTATGACACAGATCGGCTGGTAGTCCCCGAAGAGCTAAGGCTCGTGAATCTTTTGGATGAGCGTAACCCGCCCCGCCTGCAAAAGCCCGGCCTGAGGGTACGCCAAAAGGCCATCGAAGATATCGAGGAGCTCCCCGCACCTGAAATGTTCCAGGTCTCGGAAAGAGACCCCATCAACACCCGAGGCTCCATTCCTGCTGAAGGCACCCATTGCCCACTTTAGCTCGTCCATAATGACACGAGATCCGGAAGACAACAGGGCTTCAGCATTCTGACCAACCGACAAAATTGCGCTGTCAGTCAGTCGCGGCAACTCCTGGAGACGCGTCAGGTATTCGCGCCATTCCTGGGAAACATTGTCAGGGGGCACCCTATGTTCCAAGTACGCCTCCCTGTCCGTGATATAGGTTAGCGCCTTCGCCTTATCACGGGCATACAGGGATTGGAGCTTGGCATACTCACGTCACTTTCTTTATTCTCTGGGGGACGGGATCCGCGGGAGCTGGGACCCTAATAGGGTCACCAGCAAGAAAACGGCGGTTCCGGCCTTCCAAGTCGGTAAAGG
>JABUQX010050733.1:0-19432 GCA_015478945.1 Trachelipus rathkii
GAGAAAAAGTATGTAACGTGAGAGATCCATATACTTGGTTATGGTTCATCATTTTAGGTGAAAAATAAGCAATCCGTATTTCTAAGCTTCTGAGAAGGATTGTTCGCATTGTCAGAGATTGAGTCGACTTTCATGAGAAGGTGCGCCATGATGCGCTTATTCAAACTGACGCCGCGAGTCAAAAGCGGAGACCAGATCAGTGAGCGTTGGTAGTCTTTCTGATTACTTTTTGAATATAAAACATGAATAATACCCATTAGTGGGGGTATCTTTCTCCTCATGGTAACTATCTGTAATTACCATTAGAACTTATTCGCATTTTGATATTGTTTCAAATTCCTATGAGATGTCTGAGAGCCCCTGGTTTTTGTAACTTCTTCCCAGTAACGAATACATTTAAAAAGTAAAAATCATTTTCCAGGAGTGGAGATATTTTCTGAGATTATGGGAGACTGAGTGTGAATAGCTGAAGGAAAAGTATAGTGCTTGTGCTTGAAAAGCAAAAACTTGATTTTGACCTTGCATACATGCCTTGTTACAGGATCAATGATTGGGTGCTTCGAGATCAAATTCACAGGTCTCAGATCTCTAACAGTGGTGGTAGTAGTAGGCAGAGTCGATACCGTAGTCATATTCTATTGATTTATTATTATTCATTTCATGTATTATTTATTATTATTATTATTATTATTATTTTATATTTAAGTTATTTAATTTGATTATTATTGATTATTATTATTATTATTATTCATGATGTATTATTATTACTATTATTATTATAAATTTATATCAGCTTCTAGTTTAATTATGATGAACTGTCTGTGCTTTTCCTTCCACAATTTTCCACTAGGAGGTATCACCAACTTATATGATTCAATTTCTTGTTAAGGACCTATTCTAGGAAATGACGAATAGCAAACAATCCAGCTTTTTAAATCTTTAAGAATTTAATGATGTTCGCCTGGATCAGTTCAGAGCATCATCAGAGACGAGTTCTAGAGCTAAATGGATCACAGCCAGACACTCATGTAATTCAAACAGACTTTAAAATGGCTGACAGGTATAACCAAAAACTAAAATTATTAAATAACTAACTTCTACAATCTTAAAGATGCTAAAGATAAAATATTATATCTAATATGAGAGGGATTACTTATCTGGCCGCCCAACATTGGCTCATAATGAGGATAGCTGTCCCATAATAAGCTTCGGTTTCTCTCGGTTGTACTTTGCCAAATTTGGAATTACCTGGGTTCTTTGGAATGATTATTTTTTTTAATTATTGGGCGTAAGAACCCAAGTGAATGAGAATATATAATAAATACTAATACATAGTTCTATGGACTCGTGAAGTTATTATTGATTGATTATTAATTATTTATTCATTTACATTGTTATTCATTATTATTATTATTTTTATTATTTATTATATCTATTTATTTATTATTAGTTATTGATTAATGTTATAGTTATTAACCATTTATACTTGAGTATTATTTATATTATTAGTATTATGATTAGTTATAGTTCGATTATTATTATTATTGATTATAATGTTAACCTGAGTTTGTATGAGTAGCCGAAACGCGAGGCGCGCCTCTCTGTTGCTGACTCGAGGCACGAAGACCTGAGCCGATGGATCCGTATGGACTGTGCGCCTGCAGGCGCAAGCATATTTGCACGAATTGAATTGAAATACTGCTTGTTGACGGTGTACGTTGCATAACGTAATGCAGAATGGTATTCCGTTTGTCGTCCAAGAAAGGATATATATGGTTCATCTTAAACCATTGTTTTTTCTTGTTACAATTAATATTTGTATACGGATCCATTTTCTGTTTCTTTATTTCCAAACCCATATAACATTTTCCTATTTTTGGTATTCTCTTTTCTCGTGATTTCTTAAAAGTTCTGAAACTTTGATTCCTTATTTTTTTTTTTTTATTATTTTGAGTGATTCATTTTCTTTTAACCTGCCATAGATTTAATTTTTTGTACAATGAATATTTTTTAAAATATGGTATATATTTTGATTCATAAAATAATACTTCTTCTTTTCTTATTTGCTCACTCATTTGCTTCAATTTTCTTATGCTTTTATAAATAATTTGATATTTGATTTTTTCCAGCATAAATTGCTTTTTTATACCACTCAGTTCTATAACACTTTTTTTTCTAATGGTGTGGTGAGGGTTTAAAAGGAAAGATTCTAATTGTCATATTTTTTATCTTTGAAAGATGATTGGTTATGTCTTGGTGCTGTTATTCATTTTCGATGTGTCTATAATATAGCAGTATTAATAGCGCAGCGTAGCGCAAAGTCAATACCTTCCTTATCAAGCTTTGCCTTTCTCCTTTGGCTTTCTAAGACCTTCTCTCTCGCCCAGAGCCAGATGCGCGCATATTGGCTCTTACTTTCTTCGTACTGCTTTAAGGGTGGCAATATGTATGTACGTTATGTCCGATAGTTCCTTTTATCTGCATGTTTTATAAAGCAGCGGGGTAGTCGGTTTTGCAATATCACGCTTCCATACTCCTGTTAACATTCTTCTCTACTCACCTCTTCTCTTGGCACTCGATCTTCCTCACTTGCACATATTTGAGTTTGCTGCTATGTTGTGTTATCCAAATCCCTTAAACTGGACGAGGGGGTCCTCTGTGATAGCACCCATTGGTGCTTCTTCTCCACTAATGAATTTTTTGCTATACTTTAAGGATACAATCATTCTTATATTTAATTCATCAAAGTCACAAAATCAATCTCGAAAATGACACCTTGCGTATCATCGTCACTTACCTGCTCAGAATTTTAATTTTTTGATTGACCAACGTTGATTTCTCAATAATCATATTTAAAAACATTACATGTAGTATTCTCTCTAAGCCTATTACGTCCTGAAAAAGTGTATGGTTTTTTTGTTTTAACTAATTCTATTGTTTCTGTCTAACTTATTCTTTTTTCATTTGATTTTGTCTGTATGTAAACATATTCTTCGTAATATAACTTACCTTCGAGATAACTATTCATTATCGTACTTCTGCTAGCTATCATATTTTATTTAATTACTAATAATTATACAATATCTAATATTGTATTCAGTGTTTAACATATTAATTTATTATAATATAAAATATTCTCTACAGATTAATTAACCTAAATTATTTAATATTTTCTTTGATAACTGATGCGATTTTTTGCCATAAGTTCATTGGATTATATCTCTAATATAAATGTTATGTTTTCTCATTTGACACTTAACATAGTAAAGCAAGTTTAGGGTCAGCTCAACCACAAAAATAGACACTATACTGAATGTATGTCTCACTACAATCCCCTATCGCGAATCTATTGTGAAGTTTGCTGCTGGCATAGTATTGCTTATTCTTCATAAGGTAAGCCATCGCTATATGCTCTATTGTTATCATATATACTAATATATTACTATGTGATACTTTTCCATGTAATTACTATATATATAGATTCTATATTAATTATATTATTATACGACAAACATATATGACATATATATAGTTGTGATGTAATTATAAGGTTCATTAGAATTGCTTTTCCTTTTCCCCTTCAATATATATCTAATTTTTAAAGTCTTACTAATATATATAAATTATATTTATACGTATATAATATATATATATGAATAATATTTATAATATATTTATCTTATAACTATTTATTTATTATTAACATTATAATAATTCCTATATATATATTTAATATATATATTCTTATACTTTCAATTATATATATTAACTTAAATATAATTCATTATATACATATATATAGTATTTTCTATTAGGCTAGTTAATTAAATTAAAAAACGTAAATATCATATTATATTATATATTTATATATAAATTATCGATTATCAATAAATATTATTGTTTAATTAATTTATATCATATTATTAATTGTATTAATTAGTTTGAGATGACGAGAATAATACATGTGATTTATTATATAATATAGTTATTAAGTTATATTAATTTTACTAGTAAGTGATATTAATATAGATTGATAATTATAATAAATATTTAGTATAATGATAGTAATACTATAGTGCAATTATATTATAGATATTGAGAGTATATTTGTAATAATTAGTGAAATGATGATGAGCTGTATTTGTATATAGATTGTGTTCTTATTACGTCCTTAGGTTGAGAGATGAGTATATCTTCCTTTAATATTGTGGGTGTGGATGTCATAAGGGTACTCATTCTGACTGTGGAATGGTATGAGAGCTTGAGCTCATGGAATAAGTTGTATATCCACTTCTCATGTAGCTAACTCGTCTGTTGACTCCTCTGAGCTCTCATTTTCTGTCGTGAACGGTCCTCGTGATCATGTCGTTTTCGTTCCTATGTTGATGAGGTGTCTCTATCAGAAGGAAAGATACATACAAGGAAGGTGTGGGTTCGAGTGTAATTAGTAGAATTATTGGCGACATTCCTCGTTATATTCCATACTATGTGATAGTTGCCCCGTAATCAAGGCCTACTGAGCAGAATTTCTTTTTTTACATTGAAGATATTGTATCTTTATGCTACCGATGATGAGAAGTAGGAAGATCATCAAGTATAGATTGTTGTGGAGTCACGAAAAATCCTTTTATTTTCAGCGAACGTATAAGATGGTTGTCGGTAATCCTGCTCTTGTCTTATTTATTTTACAAACTATTTTATAATTTCTTTTCGTTTTAATGTCCCTTGCGTCTTTCACTGGAGACCCCTAATGCGCAATGGATGTTAAGGCAAATAGTGGAACTAGGGGTGGTTTACTTTCATTTAATTATATAATTTTAATTTTAACGTGTATGTTGTTCTCTTTTATTAGTTTCAGTACTAACTTTACTACCTATATATGACTACTTAATGTAATAATATATATATTAAAGTTAATATTTTAAAACAACACAATAATTATCATACATTTTTCCTTTTGATAAATTATAGGGCATTTGCCGTTGAGTGTATGGTATATAAGTTAAAAAAATAAATAATACAATAAATAAAAATTATAAATTATTTTTAATGTATGTCTATTATATAAATAAAATTATCTAGTATTGGTTATGGAATAATGTTTATTATATATATAGTTATTCTATCAATCTTATTTCATCTATAAATTTATTATAGTGTTTTATAAATTGGGATTAGCTTTTTTTATTATTATAATTATGTGTATATTGATGTTGATAGCAATTATCTAGTATTATAGGTTTATGTAACCTGTTTTATTATCATAGGAATCATTTCTGCATATTATCCTAAGTTATATGCCTGATTTATACTCTCTTCGATTCATTGTGATAATAGAGATCGAGTATTATATATGTCTGTTTACCCCTATATTATACTAAATATATGCCGTATGTATTTATGATTTCTGTATAGGGTAAGAGTTAGCATACTATTCATTATATCCTTTGAAACTTTTATCCTTGCGGGGATATCTGAATCTAGTTACAGTAAGTTAGAGTAGGTTACTTTTTCTAATTTATTTACATAAAGTCTACTAGACTTAATAATGTAAAATTTCATTTAAAGATATTCTTCTTTATTCTAAAATTTCTACTTCTAGTGATTCATAATTTTAATAATTGTGCTAAAATTTTATGATGTATCATCTTTTTTAATCTTATTTATTTTTTTTAATTTGATCTATTGATCTATTCTTTCTCTGCGTACTTATTATTATAAATATTATATTTTCTAGTTATATTAGTGAGTGTATGTAGTAGTATATATTTACTGAACCTGCGTAAAGATCACGTAAAGAGTAATTAATTATGTTTTAGAGAGCGGTAGAATTTCGCTTAAGGATACTATTTAACATATATATATCTTATTATTTGTTCAAATAAAAATATATGTCTACGATATATTATATCCTTTGGGCCTTTATTCCGGTCCAAGTGGGATAATTCGACCCCTGGCCTGTTAGAACCCGTGATCGTATTTGAGTGCTGCTATTGTCTCAATATATATTTAATTATATTTGTTTATATAATTATATATAGTATTATATATTATTGTATAATAATAATTATATATTATCATATAATTATATTACTGATATAATCTATCAGGTAATTATGGTTGGGATGATATATCTGTTATCGTTGATTACGTTATTTATTTTTGTGCTATTTATATAAAATATATACAGTAATTATTACTATAACTATATATATAATATTACTTAGTTGATATTTCTTTGTTAATACATATATAACATATTAATCTTTTATCCCTGAATGTATTATTTATTCCATTTTATTTAAATTTCTTCGTATACTATTATTAATATATGGTATATATATATATTATATCTATATACATATATATATTATTTATTTTATGTTGTATTCCAAATCCCAAATGCATTGTATAAACACATGATGCAAACAAGTTCTTGTTAGAAACTATACTAGTAGCGCGCTGGAATTTATTAACAAATTTGATTATTTATAATTAACAAATTTATTTTACTATACGAAACGATAATATATCACTATATAATACTATATTATCTACTATCTTTATATAATATATTATATATTATATATATATATTATATACTAGTTGCGCACATGTAAATTTTATTCATATATTAGTATATATTATGATACTATATATGTCACATCTATATAGATTGGATTGGTCCACAATATCCGAGCATTCCGTATGATAGTTTAAAGTTATGAGTGAGTAACGTGCGTTTCCCACATACGCCAGCACTTGAGAGATTGAGCCTCCACTATTAGGATATTACGATGGGAAGCTTATTTCTTTTATGAAAGCGAAACATTCTAAAAAGACGATAGGCTCTGACGAGTAAAAGAATTGATTTATTCGCATAGAGTGAAGAGGGTAGAGAGTTCGTGCTGTGAACTTAAGAATGATTGATACTCGCGTGAGGTGGCAGAAGAATGATAAAAGTCTGCAGTAGAATCAGAAGATCTGTGTCGATTTTTTTATAAATGATCAATGTTACATTAATTTGGTTTGTTAAATTGTAACTCGAGAGTATACGGAGCGAGTTATAAACTAGACTCGCGAAGCACAATTTAATAAATTGACTTTTATTTGAGTAGACAACGAAACGCGGGGATATATATAGCAGACTGATTCCACGTTGAGTGGGTCGGTAGGTTGATTCGAATCGCTTGGTATCAATTGTATGTCGTGTCAACTGACTGAGCGCCTGTAATCAGTCTACCGATCTGGCATGCGATTCGTTTAGCACGAGTCGTTTTAATACTACTCTGTTTCTAGAATCATTTGGCGTCTGCTCTTTGTTCAGCTATCTTCGGCGGGCGGCAGGGGCGCGGCAGTTTATTTCTGTGGTTGATTGCGATGAAGATGTTGGGTTGGCGACTTTCGGCTGCGCCAATTGTTCGTTTCGACATCCAGGCGTCGTCTGGTGGAGACTAGCAGCTGGGATTGGAGGCATTAGACATGAGAAGACTAGTAAAAAGAAGGAAATACGTCAGAAGGAAACAGCTTTATTATAATTCGTTCGTCATTATGTCAAAAATTTTGCTTAGGCATTTTTGGCAGCAAATAGAAAGAATATCTACAGAGAGTGATATTTGATAGCAAATTGGTTTTACAATCTACTGGTAGGAATAACATGAATATTATTACTAATTATCTTAAATTAGTATATTATATATCTATTATATATATATTGCTATATATATAATAATACTATTATTATATTTAATATGATTCTTATATTATATATATTATTTAATATATATCTAATCCCAATAGCGAGGTCTATATTTATGAGTTTCAATGCCATAACGATGGGGGGTCCGTCTAACCGATTAAGTGGTGGGATGAGGGAATCATCTGCATATCACGATCTGGAGCAACTAATAAAGAACCACCCATTCAGGATCGTCTATCAATTCCTTGAACCCTCACATAGTGTTTCATAGCTTCTCTCTTAAATAACCACTTCGCTCTTGAAATCTGATCACAACTTATATCTTAATTTTACTTTTTCTCCAACCCATCCTGCCTGACGTCTTTTTCCTGCATGATCGGGATTGGGGGCTGCGTTCCTTCTACGCTACATATTGGATGGCTGCTTGTTCTGGTGAGCTTCGATTGTGATAGGTGGGTAATGGATGGGATAAGTTTCATCTTCTCGCATTTTCTTCAACATGTTATCGTCTTTTCTGGCATTCCAGCTATAGACAGTGCGTATCGGGAGGGAATTCTCGTTTCCACTTCAGCTTCTGCTAGTTTTCATTCTGCGATGTGCATGGGTACTCTTCGACGTAAAGGCGAATTGTTCATCAAAAGAAGGCGTAAACATCTTGTCTCTCTACTCACTAATTCTTCCTGCGTCTGTCAATAATCGTTGAAAACTGTATATCTGTCCTTTCTCCTCTTTCCCTTGATGCTGTTTGCTACTCTCCACTGAAAATGTCAATCTCGTCGCTCTTTCTTAACCCCCTTTTACGTCTGGCATTCCCACTTCCTTTTCGGTGTCCTATGCTTGCTCGTGATTAATTTCCGATGGTGCTGGTCCCTGAAATTTGCGAACCGTTAAGGCGGTGCCGGATGGAGACCGAGTTTTGATATGTGCTTCCGTGCTGACCCGCTCTCGTTCACCATATCTCTAGTCTCAATCTAAATATCCCTCGTGTGGATAGCGATGTCAACGATTGCTAAAAAAGGGTACCGTCTGATCGATGACTAGTATCTACGCCACTTAAGTGAGAGTAGTCTGCTATGTTGTTGTTTACTATCTAGGATCCATTTGAAACCCCTTCTCAACGTCTCATTTCTTAGATAATGGAATCTCATTCATTCTTTGTCCGATGCCAAGTATGGCTTTGGACGTTTCGAGTCTGTTGTGGAACTAATACGCTTGATAGTCTTCTAAAGTTTTTAACGAGGGTGTGCGTCTACAACACGCTTACGGTAACTGACAGGAGGAGACTTCTGGTGGATGGCATTCTTGACATGCATAGAGAGGGTGCGCGGGTATGGAAACGGGATGACTGATTCTCTCTGCCTCCCTTGCATATAGGGGGCTGATCCTTCATTTGTTGAACTGGTTTACTATTGTTTAATTTCTCTCATGTCATGCGGCGTTGTATATTGGGCGAATGTTTCTTCTTTTTTGTTTACGTGGTTGGGGTGTACTGCAGGGTCATGTCTTTAAGCGCGAAGCTACGGGTTCTTTCTCTTGTTCCACATTTATCCCATATGTGCTCAACCTTAAGACTTGAGGTGTTAACCATCTATCCGCTGCACGATATGATATAAGTTATGTGCCAGCGGATACCGACCAGCCTTATTTTCCTTTCCTCATTATCTCTCCTTGAGCTCATCTTTTCCTTCATAGATTGCGGATTCTTAAGATCTTATCCCGGATTCATAAATTGTCTGAATACTGGCTAGTGATGCGGTGGGTCGAGTACAATTTTTAATTCTGATCGGTAATTATCTTTAGAAATCATGATCATTATAGGGTTTTTTGGTTTATCCTTGTTAAATATCTATGTTAACTAAGCCAAAAGATTATCTTGGATACCCTACTACTATGTGTGAGGGACTCAGAGGATGGGGGTTTTGACCTGCGAGATTTTGGTTTCTTTCTTTAAAGATTGCGTTATGTTCATTCAATGGAGGCTCAATCCGCCCTTGTCTGGAGCATGGCTCCTAGTGTTGGGGGTACGGGGTATTCACTGGTTTGTGGATGGTGTAATTATGGCCAGGCGTATAAACTGTCGTTTTCATTACTACCTGATTTGTGCGCGATGTGTGCTGTTATTCTTTTCTATGGTTATTATATTATCGTCGCGAGAGTAGTGTGCTGGGAGGATTGCATGTTCTGGGAGACGCGTACCCCTTCGAGCGTTATCATGGCCGGGGTTGCTGTATTCGCATGTATTATTGTGGTGGTGATAGGCACTGCGGTGTTGCTGCGGTGTTGCTGCCTAACGTTCGTGTTTCTTCTTTTTTTTCTCTTCAACTATCAGAAGTTGCGTATTTTATTGAGTGATTTCAATTTCTTTAAAGTTGTAATCGTCAGGAGGAGCTGTATCAATATTTTATTATATTATATATAATTATATATAATATTATATATCTAATTAATTTTATTTATTTTATATTAATATATATTGCGTAGTCATCGATATGATATATCGATATATATAGAAATCCTTGACCTTTTTCCACCTAACTATTTTTCATTAATTTCCATTACTGTTAAAATAATTTAGCTATGGTACGTATTAAGCTTGATCATCCTCTTCAAGAAGTGATATGTAACTTCTTAACAACTATCTAATAGACTATGATTAGCGAGTGATACTAATTGTTAATTAAGAAATCGTCTTCTCATTAGCATACTTAGGGTGCCTATAACATTAAATTTCACTAGTTATTTTTATAAGTTGTAATGGTTCAAATTGACATATGAAAAGACGATCTTTGAAGTGGTCCCCTCCAACAAAAGGTATTGTTCAGATTTGGGGGTTATCCGGGTTGTGTGGGGTTCGGATTCGGACGTCTTCGTCTGATATGTTACAGGGATCTCGGAGTAAATTGGATGCTCAATGTCGGATTATTGGATTCTTCGGTTTGTCTTATGCCCCGTCCTTCGCTTTAGAAAAAATGATTAGATTTGGCCTTCAATCGTCAAATACGATATAAAGGAATTTCCAAACCTAAGTGATAGATTGTTCCCTACCGTCAGTCCAGGCTGACGAAAGGCCATGCCTTATATGCGGCCGAGGCATCAGAGTGCTGATGTTACTGAAAATTCACCGACTCATCTCAGAGTTTTGGCGCTTCAATAGTTAGATCGCTGACATATTGCGTAGATCGCAATTAAAGGCAGAAAATGTAAAAATGCCAAAGGAGCTTATGTAATGTAGTAATAGTTGCTTGAAAGGCAGCTTGGAGGGAGCACGGGCATCTATACTTACGGGGTGACGGGGTATAGGGGGTACGTCTGTTACCTGACGAGGTGAGACACAGGTCAAAAAATACCAGTTGATCAGGAGGACGGGGATGCGTATGAACGTGATCAGCTGTCCTACGTAAGACCAAGTTGGGGGGTACTCTTAAAAACTTTAATGTGTGCATGTCTCTTGATGGTGATGCGGATACGTTATCAACGATTGAGGTGATCTCCACAGCGCTTGAAGATTATGTAGGACCAATTTCCAAAGAATGATGAAAGATTATTTAACACTTTAGAGGAACGGCATCACATATCAGACTAAGCAGGGATACGTCTGTATATCTATATATATATATTTAAGTATATATACTTATACAAATATATATTTTATTATAATATAATAACTATATAATATATATATCTTGATTAAATATAATATATAATATAGATATTATTAATATATATTTATATCTTATAGTAATTCACGGTGGCCAGTTTGAGATTACGGCGTTAATTTTTATTCGGTTAAAACTATACGGACATTATCATTAACAGGTTTACGTAAGAATTATGAGTTCACGTATTTAGTGTAACCGTCTACAATCTGTGAGTATATATGTTATATTTCTTTTATTTATAATAAATCCTAAAAATATTTAATAATGATATTAAACTTATCAGACCTATAGACTTTGACATTAGCAGATCTTTCGGGATTTGCCCGACGTATTTCACGGGTAATCTTATATACTTACGGAGTGTCTCGTAACAATGTCCATCGTTCAGTGCTTTAGATATAAGCAATATTATATAGTATAGCTTATGTATATCACCACAAAGATGAGCAGTGTGGATAGTTTTCGTATAATCATTGCGCCCAGAATGAGTTCTTGTGCTACTAGCATTGATCGCGATTCAGATTGTTTCTCGTAGGTGCGTAGGCATACTGACAAGGGCGAGATTCGTGAGCGTAAGACTTTCTGGTGTTCATAATTTCGATACTATGCTAGGAGTCGTGTAATTTGCGTCATACGTGCGTAGTATTACGGTGTGATTACCTCAGGGGCCAAAAATTGCGATGGTATTGGCATGGCAAATAAGGTATGTCTTTGGTTAAAGGCAAGTACAGGACGGCCAAAGTGACTGTAAGGAGTCAGGGGACGTTATAGGGGGGTGTGTCAGTGAAAGGTCACTAATACTGAACGGGGCGATAGATCCGGAGAATGCAAGCACGAAACTGATGGAGGTGCCATAAACGACGGTGTGGATGGTGTTAAGGAACGGTTCAACAGGTCGTGCATTCGCATACCGGTTGCAGTTTGTACTGCTTTAAAGCCCGACGACTATCCTCTACGGTTTACTTTTTGCCTGTGCAGTGCTAGTTCGAGACGATGACCTTCTAGAGATGTGTGTTAGGCCGAGAGTCACCTTTAATCTCAGGGGTAAGGTGATCCTATTTTCGTTATCCGGGTTGAAGTAATCCGCCAAATGAACTTCGTGAACACGTGATTCCAAAGGTAATTATTTTTCCCTGCGCATGATCGAGGAGACGCCAGGTTTTCGGAACTTTCTTTTTATCAGAAGCCACTGGTGAACAGGGGTCATCTAGTCCGAATGTACATCAATGTGCTTTTCCTACAATGTCAGAAGGATGGCGGTAACTTTTATAATGGCAGCAAGAGGGAGTCATGGCGTCAATAGTGCGAGGTCGGTTGACGATTCTCCGATCGTTGGGATTGGTTATAAGGGTAGGACAACGAGCTCTATAAGGTATCTGGCCCTGCCCCGGTCCCGGACTTAACGCCATGCGGATTTCTCCTATGGGGCTTGCCCGAATTCATACGCAGAGTTGATGCAAATTGAACATTGCCGTTCTTCCTTACTACCGGATTGTTAACAATGTTTATGGGAGGCAGAATTGGATTATCGGCTGAAGTATCCCACTATATACGAGGGGGCCATGACATTGAACATAGTGTAGGAAACTCTGGTTCAGTGACTTTCATCTTTGATCCGTATGATATTGCTGTTGATATTGTTTTACGCTGTTATAAATAAGCATTGAAACTGGGGATATTTCTCTTTTACCGGAAAGCCCAAGTGTTAGTAATGTATTGTAGAAAATATTGGATATTCAACTTAGAATATAATAGCAAATATTGTAATAGTTTTTATAATTTGACTTGCTGAAGCTTAGTTCTTATATTTTTCCATAGTCGCAAAAGAAGCAAGTTTCAATAACTAACGAAAGAATATGACTCTTGGAACGGAATCAGTCATATCTTTTTTCTTCGCGAACCAATAAGCAAGCTGAGAAATAATAGCAAAGAAACGTCAAAGCATTTCTAAACCGGATACGATAACGTGTAAGGAATAAACACAATTTTGAGCGTTGAAGAGGAAGCGTTTTAGGAAAATTTGGAAAAAAAAAAAGTTTGTTATAGAAATCGAATCTAAATACAATTTAAATCTGATAAGGAAAAACTATTTTTATAACGTAAATTAAAGTAAGCGATTAAATAGGCATGGATGGTACGGGAAAATTTTAACTTGGTACGTGTAAGTATCTAACTTCTTTTCGAAGATTAGTATCGAAAGCGGTTAAAGTCTACGAAAAAAATACCGAGTTAATTAACGATTATACGCTTAAGCGTTAAGAAGCACTTTGTATATATATATATATATATATATTATAATAAATATATATATATATAGTATATATATAATATATATAATATATATTATATGATATATATATAATATATATATAACTATAATATATATACTATATAATATATATATACATGATATATATATAATATATATATATAATATATATATATATATTTATATATATTATATAATAATATATATAATATATATAATATATATTATACTATATATATATAATAAATATATATATATTATATATTATATATTAATATATATATAAGTATATTATTCTTTTTATTATATATATATCAATTATATAGTATATATATATATTATATATGTATATATATATATATATTAAATTATATATATCATATATAAGTAATATATAGTTATATATATAATTATATATATATATATATATATATAATATATATATATATATATATATATATATATCTAACTATTAATATATATAATATATATAACTTACTATTATATAAATATATATATATATATAATATATATATATATATATATATAAAGGGCATCTTACCCTTTGCCCTTCACCAATCTGATCCGTGAGGACTTATTGAATAACGGGAATTTACATCATAAGTCATTATCGTCCCAATAGATCGTATGTCAAGAAAATTTTAAATTGTTTTCTTTGCTTCTTAATTTGGTAGGTCGTATGTCAGAAAAACTTTTTTTGTTTCCTTGCCTCTTACTTATTGGTAACCAAAATAATCTCGGCAATAAGCTGCAATTAAACTAATGGGTAACAGAAAACCAATGCACGTGGTTCAGTGGGTGAAATTCCTTTCTTGTCATCATGTTCCTATGGTTCAGCCGAGTGTGAAATTCTTTGCTTGCTACTATGTTAATCTGGTTCAGCTTGACACAAAATTCCTTGCTTGCCATCACAGTCATCTGATTAGGCCTGGGCTGAAATTTAATTTTAAATGGTTTTTAAAAAGACGATACAATGAGGCCAAGTATTAACAGTGAATAGAAGTTTAAAATAATAAGACTCACCACAATCCTACAATAACCGATCTTTCAATATTTTTAGACAATACGCTGCAAGAATTGTGGGGATCTGGTGAAAATCACAAACTAAAGCCAGATTCTATTTTACTTTAGAACAATCTTTAACATTGTACTTTAATTAAATGGTGTGTATTACTGTATTCAGCAAAAGGTCTCTATAATTAAGAGAAAGCCCAACTAACTGATATTTTGGAACCCCATTTGCTTTAGTAATGAATATAATAATGAACATAATACAATTCTAATTTCAGAAAAGACTTACGAGCAAAAAAAAAGCAAAAACAAAAAAAACAACAACCGCAAGCTTTTTTTTTTTTAACTCTAAAACTGCTCATTAATCCGGGAGTGTTTTTCCCTGTGTCTGGTAGTTCATTGTTTTGACGCATTTTTCATTTTTCCTCCCTCTTGTCAGAACCTAATTTTTTTTGAATTTTTTTTTTCGCAGATTAAAACTTTTACAATAAATTTTTTTTTTGAAATGATTTTAAACCTTCAATATGTTTAGTGGTTTTTGGTTCCATTAATGTGACGCGAACCGGGACTGGCGGGCACGTCATGCACCCTCGAATATCTTTTTTTTTTTTGTTAGTTTTTTTTTTTAATTTTTTTTTTTTCGATTTTTTGAAAAATGGTGTGCTCAGTCCAGAGTGAATTTTCAAAACCTAAACTATGCTTTTTTTTTAAGATATCAATTTGCTTAACGACCCGCTCTAACTTCAGAAGGCAACATGTGCATTCTGCGTAATAGAAGAACAACTTTTAAAAATATGCAAACTTTTTAAGCTTGAAAATTATCTAAACGAAAAAAAAATACTTTAAAAGAATTTAAACAAAACGATTTAAAAAATTAAGGTCTGAAAAAAAAAATCAAACAATGAAAAATGGACACAGAAAAACACCCGAAATGATGTTTTAGAGTTAAAAAAAAAAGCTGCGGTTGCTCTTTCTTTCCCCTCCCTCCCCATCAAAATGGATTTCTAAAATTAATGAAATGTAAATGTTCATTTTAGTGGGGGATAATGGTCCAAATCTCCAATATTGATCCTGCCCCTTAAATCTTCGAATCTCCTTTTTAAATAATATCGTCCAATTGTAATTTTCAATATTAGAAAATTTCTCTGGTAACGGTTATATAATTTACCAATTAGCAAAACACTAATTTAGTATCCGCTAACAGGATTGGCCTATACTTCCAACTTGAAATTATCATCGATCATAACAAACGTACCGACTACAAGGAGTTCGTAGTTTGTTCAATCATCAAGTGATATGGCTGTTATCAATCCTATGCTTTTGAATTTGTTTGAAGGAGAAGTATTTTGTGTTCTTGCAATTAAAATAATAAACAATCTTTTTAAATATACCCACCTCTGCTACTTTCGCTTCGGCTTCTTAAGCGACCAAGCAGTTTCCTCTTTCGCTTGCCCCCAACGTGCCTATTTGTCAACCTTCTTCCCTCAACAGTGTCCAATTATTCTTCCATGCTTCGAAACAATGTCTCCCTATTATAAATAGAAACATAATAAAAAGTTATTATGCATACTTAAAAGACTTAATTTAAATCTGTGGGTGGGGTTTAAAAAATTACATATAATTAACAAACACGAATTCAGAACTATTTTCACAAGGAAAACGATTCTTCGGATTGGGGCAAAAACGAATGTATGGATGGGGTATACGTGAACAACATTGCAAATGTGGATGGATGCTTTGGTGTAAAAGTCGGGATCCGGACCCAGATTAGATTCTTTTAGTAAAAACTCAGGGATATACGAGTAATTTTTCCTTTCCCTTATAATACTATATATATAATATATTATATATATATATATATAACTATATATATATATTTATATATATATATATATTATAATATTATATATATAATATATAATATATATATAATATTATTATATGTATAATATATATTGTAGTTTTGAATTAATGTACTTAAAAATAATTTTGTTGTGTTTGGAAAGTTCTTGTGATGTTGAAAACCTAGGGGGGGGCCATGGCCCCTACTTCCCCCCCCCATAAAAACGGCCGCCCCCATCTATATATATAAAATTATATATATCATATATAATATAATATATTAATAATATATTATATAATATATATTAATATATATATATGTGTTGGAGTAATATTAATTGTTACCTATATCTAATAATTAATATATAATATATACATATATTAATTAATATAATTTAATATATATAGATATATAATATAATATTATAAAGTATATTAATAATATATTTTATTTTTGAAAAATATTTTTTGTATTCCTGTAATTGAGTGCCCCAGGGTTGGGATTTTTTGTTTTTTTTGGATTTTTGAAAAGAATCAATTATTTTTTTGTTTTTGGATTTTTTTTGGAGAAACCAAATGTAACGTTCCACGCGTAATATCCCAAAATTTCTTGTCAGATACAACCCTCATAAGTTCATTTTATCCTAAAAACCCATAGAATCGAGTTCCAACATAAATCGGGTCTTTAAAAAAAATATGTTAAGACACCTTTATCAAAATAGTCTAACCATTCAAACATCGAGTTAATTTTTAAAATTGACAATATATATTCAGAAAAAAAAAGAGGAGACATATAAGGCATCAAACTATTTGTTAGCAGAAAGATTTAAGTGATTTAATAAATCTGTGTTCTGCAGTGTTCGTCTTAATTTGTTATTTCCCTAAATTTTTTTGTACATTTTCTAAATTGGAAAAAGTTTTAGATCATTGAAATATACAAAAATATAATTTAAAAATATATTTTATAAAGGAAAAAATATAACAAAAAGCAAAAAAACACAAAAGTTTTGGATAGCAGAAACCAATCAATCTTTTCAAGGAAAATAAGCATTTTAAAAAAAAAAAAATCAATTAAATTTTCATTTTTTTTTCGTGCCAATCCCCCGTGAAATTTTAAACTGCTATCTGGGTAGTAACTTTTTTTTTTTTAAACAAAAACTTGGGTTTTTTTTTTTTTTTTTTTTTTTTTTTTTTTTTTTTTTATCAAAAATGAATATCTCAAACATTGTATAGAGATTTTTAATCTACCATTCAAGTTAATTTTTTTTGGTGGTTTTTAAACTTCCCTGAAAAAAATAATATTGTTAGTACAAGGAGAAGTTTGTTTTTTGAACAAAAAACGTTGAAGTTTCAATTTGGAAAATTAAGAGGTCAATGAATACACTCGTGAGTTTTGGGTATATAGCTTCAAGTTTCCTTTTTGACAATTAAGCTCATTTTATAAAACATATATAAAAACAATAAAAATTTTTCCAATTTAATATACTATTTAAACATTATCTAAGTTATATGAAATTACGCACAGTTTTTAGGCTGCTTTTTGTCCCCAAAAACCATTGCCAAACACTACCTCCATGTGGTGTTTGCGTCAATTTTTTGCTTCAATTTTTACCTTGGTTTGCCAAACTACACAAAAATTCTTTTTTCCCATCGCTTGTGAAAAAAGAATTTGTGTATTTGGCAAACCAAAGCCAATGAAGCAAAAGCCGATGCCAAAAATGACCCATACCACCTTGGGTGGTTTGGCAAGGATTTCGACAAACTCCGCAATAATGTGGGAAGCGTCTTAAGTAATTTTTCCCCTATTAAAAGATAGATTGAAAATGGTTCCGAGAAGCTATGTTAAAGGTCTTTTTTTTCCAAGCTGGTTCCTACCTCTTATAATTCTGAAAATTAGGCAAAGGAACAGCCCCCCCCCCGTGTAGGTTCCTATTCTAATCCTCTTGTTTTAACTCTACACTTCTCAGCCTCCTAAATCCTTATAACCGTTAACTTTCAAGTGTTTGAAAAGTTTGGGCCCTAACTCCAACGGATGGCATGCTATATTTAGGCCAAAACTAGTAACTAGCAACTATACCTTTATTTTTTAACCCACAAATACAACTATTAAAATTAAGCCTCAATAAAATCTCTTTCCCTCCCCTTCTCTTCTTTTCTCTTCCAATTAAAAAAATTCTTTGGAAACCACAATTTTAAAAGCTAATTTTGGCAAATTTTAAACATTTTGTGAGCACTATAGGTTTCTAAGTTGAAACTTTAATTAATTATAGCGCTAAGAACCTTCCTCCTTTATTTTGGTTAAGAGCAAGTTTTCCACTCAAACTGCTGCAATTCCATTTCAGAAATTTTTTTAAACTTCATAATAAGCCTTATCATAGACTCCCAATCCCCAAAATTTTTAAATAAAAGTCAAGTCTATCTTAATTATTCCTATTAGCCTTTTAAATGCTATTTAAATTATTGATCTCTATAATATATACCTTTTTTTATTGAATTTTTTTTTTCTTTGATATTGCGACTGGAAAAGTTAACTTTATAAAAATGTTAATAACGTCGTTTTGTTTTTGTTTTGAAGAAAATAATCATCTCTTCCACTTGGGTCATGTTTTTATATTATTCCAACTATTGGGCTGATAGGAAGAAATTGCCAGTTACTTAAAATCTCCCAACAATTGTTGGAAACGAGACGATTATAAAAAGAAATAAGGATGGAGGCAATTAAATACCTAGATTTAAAGAAAAACTTTAGTGGTATAATTTTGTTTTTATTTAAGATTAAGTATGAAATATATAAATCGATTTAGAAATTGACGTTGGAGAAGCCAGATAAAAGTATTTTGTCCCAAATATTAACTTAAAATTTTGGGGAGGGTCTCCGCCCAATCAATTTTTTGCCCCTTTCCCGTGGGCTAGCCCCAATTTTTCCCCACC